>WSXT02114134.1:0-11116 GCA_011762715.2 Neuroterus valhalla
ACGAAGAACGACATAAAGTGAACCAATTTCGCATCGCGAGTTGTGTGATTTTCTACAGTTTCAACACGCTCTACGAGTACTGAAAATCTCGATTTCAATAGAGTTGTTATGAAAAATAATATGCATTACTATTATTTCATTCAAAAGTTGTTTTGATTGTTTCTTAGCTGGCTAGGCGTGTTTTCACGTGCAAATGTTAAAGGTGGCGAGTCAAAGCTGAATTTTCTTGAGAACTGGAGGCGTTTGATCACGCGACACACAGAATATAATAGAATAGAATAGAAAAAAAGGAACGCAGCGAGTAATTTTGCCGACTGATAATTACAATCAGACACTCGTAAAGATCTGGTTGCATAACGGCAAGGTATAGCGGTAGCAGCGATATAACAGTGACTAAACGGCACAGGTAGTGAGCTGGTTCGAAAACAGCGACGGATAATAGTTGCCTATGATTGCCATGCTCGTATATAGTTAAGTGCACCTATAACTATATAAGGCCCAACACGCATCTATATACGTCTCGAACAGAAGAGGCCACGGCGGTAAATTTTGTCCTGGCACATAACCTCGCCTAACAATGCAGCAACCCTTACTCTGGGACTTATACTCTTGCTCTTTACAACAATACTACTTCCGTTCACCAAACCAAATTTCCCAGACTCCCATGTATCCAATAGTCAAGCTTGAGCAAACATCAGAAACAAGAGTTGTGGTGATAAATCCTACTTTTATTCTCATATAAATTGTCCATTTTATTTACATATCCCAATTGCAGAGAGACCTGTTATAGTTTTAAGTGGTCGATCGAATTATACGGACCATTTGTACAGTGTCAATTGAATCTCATGAATCAATATTTACCTGCAGAGAAGTATAGATTCGAGTTAAAAATAATCGTTTAGGCTCTTATTCATATATTCAGACCTTATGCAAAGAAAACACTCTTTTCTGTCAACGATGGAGATGGAGCGTGTCTTTATAATGGCCATTTGTCATCTTAATGTATATGAGAAGTTTTTTCTGTCTTCTATAAAAACTGATTTACAATCTTGCACCTTCAAGCTTCTGTTAAACCCTACAAAACGTCTGCGCTTACCTTGCAAATTATCAATTTTAATTATCACACAACCATCTCGAGAAACAAACTTTATTTCCCATCTTGAACATGTTCTAACTTTTCATTTTTAGCATATCTTTTAAGAGACTAAAATGAAGGGACCGTCGAAAAACTACGTTACCGATGGAAGGAGAGGGGGGCTCACAAAAAACTGCGACTGGTGCCATGGGGGGGGGGGCATGTTACGATTAGTATAGTAAAGTAACGGTTACGAGGATCAGTGGAAAAATTGGTACGAACTTAGATGACATTTGTGACGCGATCTGAAGAAAGACCCCTAAGCGGCCAAACGTAATTTAGAGGAGTTCAAATCTACGTAAGACATTGAAAATCACAGAATCGATTTTTGGCCGCTTAGGGGCCCAGTGGGCACAGACGTGCAATGTTCCGAATACTTTCTAAAAACGTTTTTGGAACATTGGACGTTTTTGGAACGTTTAAAATACGTCTTTTGATATGAACGTCCAAGAAACATTTTTAGAACAAATTTTGGGCCCCCTGGGAGCCCCGCAACAGAAAGTTCGATTACACTTGAAAGTTTGAGAATCACTTCCATACCACAGACTTCACAGTCTTTTCCTACATGCTCTTTCGATGGAAATTCATCCCTTTTGAACATAATTCACCTTTTGGCTACAAAATTCAATAATTTCGAAAAATAATGTAATTGGTTGAAAATTGTTGAAAACTCAACTATTTTAATTTAGATTATTTTCCTTTTTTGCTTGAGAATTCCACGATTTGAGGAAAAATTGAACACTTATTGGCTGAGAATTAAATTTTTCGATCAAGATTTGAAGGGTTCCACGGCATAACCGTGTAAGTGCCATTTTTTCGAAAACACGTTTTATTGGCCTAATAATTCTCGAAAATTATACCGCACATTGTCGCGAAAGGATATATCAAAATTCCGACCGGAAGTGGGTTTTCAAAATTCGTGGTTTTCCATAACCGTGTAAGTGCCATGGGACCACCTGCGTGACACTCATGCGCATTCGTTTTCAACGTAGTCTTCTTAGGCGCGTTGATTTAGGTTTTGCAGGTTGATTTGTTTACCATTTTGCAAGTGCAATTTAAAGTGGAAAATGATCATGCCAGCTGGAGAAAATGTGCCCGGGCCTTCTAGAGACACCAAAGATTTCCGTAAACTCAAAAGAAATAGTAGAGAAGGTTATAAAACCGAGAAAAATTATCTTTTTGTTGTTAATTACATTTTTTTCAACAAATAGTTACAAAATATAAATAAAGAAAATATTTAATATACAAATTACACGTTAGTGTTGGAAAATCAATTTTTTTTTTAAAGAAACGATTTTTCAAACTTACTTTTTCACTTTTCAGCCTTCTATTCTTCTCGGAATATGTTTTAAAAAATTTAAACATACGTTTTATGTTAACTTGGGTCTAAAAAAATAGAAAAAATTTGGACGGACTTACATGGTTTTGACCGCAGTCGATTTTTGAGGTTATTTACCTCGAAAAGTATTAACTTTTTTGAAATTCTGTTTATTGAGATCGGTAGAGCTCCATCAAATCTCGAATGTACTTTCTCTTTTTTTTTCTTTTAGGAATTCGATTTTTGAGAAGGTTTTTTCCTTCTTCTGAAAAATTTGTCCCGGTGGACTTTCATGGTTTTGCCGTGGAGCCCTTCATTTATATTTTTGTTTGAAAATTCAACTTTTTCGGGAGAAAATCAACATTTTGCTGAAAAATCATATTTTTTGTTGAAAATTCGTCTTTGTTTTTAGATATTAATTTTTGATTGAAAAGAAACAACTACTTGATTTCAAATCAATCAATTTGAAAAAAAAAATCATTTTTGGTTGAAAAATTTGCATCATAGTTAAAAACTCAACTATTTTGATGTAGAATATTTGAATTTTTTGCTTGAAAATTCCTCGATTTGAGGAAAAATCGAACACTAATTGGCAGAGGATATGATTTTTCGATCAAGATTTATATTTTTGGTTGAAAATTCAACTTTTTTGGGAGAAAATCAACATTTTGTTGAAAAATCATATTTTTTGTTAAAAATTCGTCTTGGTTTGTAGAAATTAATTTTTGATTAAAGGAACCACTACTCGTTTTCAAGTCAAACTACTTTGGAAAACAAAATTTTTTGTTGAAAAATTTTCATTCTTGTTAAAAACTCAACTATTTTGATGCAGAATATTTTCGCTTTTGAAGTTCCACGCGATTTTATGACAAAATGAACACTAATTGGCAGAGGATTTCAAGTTTTCGATCAAGATTGATATTTTTGGTTAAAAATTAAATTTTTTCGGTAGAAAATCAACATTTTGTTGAAAAATCATATTTTTTGTAAAAATTCGTCTTGGCTTGTAGAAATAAATTTTTGATTGAAAAAAACAACTACTTGTTTTCAAGTCAAACTACTTTGAAATAAAAAAAAATTTCGTTGAAAAATTTTCATTCTTGTTGAAAACTTAACTATTTTGATGTATAGAATATTTTCCTTTTTCGCTTCTGAAGTTCCACGATTCAAGGATAAATTGAACACTAATTGGCAGAGAATTTCAAGTTTTCGATCAAGATTTATACTTTTGGTTAAAAATGAAAATTTTTCGGTAGAAAATCAACATTTTGTAGAAACTTCATATTTTTTCTGAAGAAAATTCAGCTATTTTGTAGCTAATTATTGTAATTTGATGAAAAATCGTCTCTGCAGACTACTGTTTGAAAAATTAATTTTTTTTTTGTTTCAAAATTCTACATGAAAACTCAACTATTCTGAAAGAATATTTGACTTCTCATCTTAAAAACCTCTCAATTTGGGAAAAAATTAAACACTTATTTGCTGAGAATTATATTTTTCGATTAAGATTAATATTTTCGAAAATTCAACCTTTTGGGTCGAAAATCAACATTTTCTTGAAAATTCATATGTTCGTTTTGGAAGTTCAGCTCTCAAGTAGGTGTTTCATGGATGTAGCTTCTCGGTAGAAAGTTAATTATTTTGTTAAAAATTAGTCTATTTGGTCAAAAGTTCATCTTTCTGGGTTTAAAATTCAACTACATGTTCGAAAGTTGAACTATAACGATGTTCAAAATGTATCTCATTTGGCTGAGAGTTTACTTTACATGAGTTGAAAATTCAACTATCTGGTACGGAATTCATACGTTTTCTTGAAAAACCGTCATTTGGGTAGAAAACTCATGCTTTAAATATGCAAATTTATGTATCTTTCGAAAATTCGTCTTTTGGTAGAAAAATGATCTCCTTTCTTAAAAATTCATCTTTGTAGGTTCCAAAATCAACTATTTCGTTAGAGTCCTCTTTTCCGGCAAAAAATTCTACTTTTTTGTTAAAAATTCTCCTTTCAAATCGAAAAATAATCTTTTATTATAGAAAAGTCTTCCTCTTTTGCTTCAAACTCATTTTCATAGGTTGGAAAAACAATTTTTCCTTTTAAAAATCTAACCGTCTTCGAAAAAATTAGAACTTTTTGCCTTGGAAATTTGGTCAATGGTTTAACTTTCCTTCTCCACATTTGTCTATTTTATCTATTTGACTGTCAATTCTGATATTTTGCATTTTTTTTAAATTGATTACCAAAGGCATATTGACAACCTAACTCAGTATAATCGTGAAAAAAAATCTAGCATAAACGTAAATCCCTGTTCTAATCAACGGCTCCGTTATCAAGTACGGTTGTCAACGAGGAAGGATAAAAAATAGCACAAATTTAGTAACTTAGTTTATGTACGGCCCCTCATTACTGAATACAAACAGAATGAAATTATCTTGTTTTGGTAGGTGAAATGCAGAAAGCAGAATTCTCGAGAGTTGGGATCTGATAGTGGGAGGAGAAGAGAGGGATTTTTTTGAGACAAGCAAAAGTTACACATAGCATCGACTCGTTACATTAAGACACGGTTACGACGGATAATTGTTAGGTGTAGGTTCACAAGATCGGGCGGTTCTCCGTCGGAGTTCTCGCGGTCGTCGTTGTAAATAATAAATGTCCCGTTTATGGATCGTAAACGCCGCTCTAACTATGCGGCTATCCGCCTTTATACCGCGAGTCTTATCTCTGCATTTCCTACTTCGTATATCACCCGTCCGGGTATCACCGAACCCCTCATTAGGTCAATTTCGAAAAACCGCGAATGACCAACGACAAGTACGAACTACGAACCTTCCGGCCAAAACGTCCCCCTTTCCTCCTCATAATATTCAATCTTCAAAGAGCCAAGATCATATATTATTTAAGTATCTACCTCTAACTCATTCGCACCAAAGCTTCGGTTATTAATTATTGCATTGTTTGTTGCAAAAGATTTTTAAGTAAATATCAATGCATATACTTTGAAGTTTACTCTCATTTTTCCTGATCCTGCATAGACTAAGTTTTATGAAACTTTTTTCCAGTAATGAAGTTCAGGGTGGCGATTTGGCAGAAAATTTCGAATTCCCGGTTTTTTCCGGTCAAGTTTTGCAATTTTTCCGGTCAACTATAAAATTAACATTTTTAAATTTGTCGCAAAACACGAACATTTATTCCAATTCGTAACGTTCATTCTAAACATCATTCAACAAAACGGATAAAGCATTGCAAAATAAATTAATTTTGAAAAAAATACTCAAATTTTCCACGAAAAAAATAAAAAATAACATTTCATTCCAAAAGTTGGAACAGTTAAACTTACAATTATTTAAAATCAATCTGCGGTAACAAAAAAAAAAATTTATTTCTGACAAAATAGTTCATCTTTCAACCGAAGTGATGAACTTCCAAATAACATTATGAATCCGAAGAAATACTCTCCAATGCAAAGGGTAGAAACCTTTCTTCGATCGATTCCTTCAATAAAACTTTGATAGGAACTTGAAGTTTCAACTACTTTGGTCTTACGATCGCATTTTTTCAAAAAAATAAAAGAATAACAAGGAATATAATCCTAGTCAAAATTGTTTATTCAAATACAAGGCATGAATAAACAAGCTTGCAACGTTTCGACCAAACTGTCGGTCATCTTCAGGCAAAATTAAAACCTGAATAAATAGTCAAATATAATAAAATTAAATATATTTTTACATTTCTCCAAACTAATACGAAGCGTCCTGAGACTTGAGATAAATCAAATTGAAAAAACATTATGAATCTTCAACTGAAATAGTTAGAATTGCAATCCAAGAAGATGGATTTTCAACTAAAATGATAAATGTTTAAATAGAGCACTTCAATTTTCAACCATGCAGATGAATATTCAAACAAGGATATTAATCGTCAAATAGAAAGATTAATTTTCTACCAAAAAATGCAATGTTTTAACGAAATAGTTGAATTAGGAACCCAAAAAATATTTATTTGAAATAGAAAATGGAACAGTCACATTTTTAATGCAAAAACCCAATTTCATACTAAACATAAGAGTTTTTAACTAACCGAAGAATCATCAACTGAAAGAGTTAAATTTTCAAACAGAAGAATTGATTTTTAGGAAAAAAGATAAATTATTATGGAATTCCAATTACATGGAATTGCAATTTAAATCAGTTAAATTTTCAGTTGAAAGAAATTACTTATGACAAAATTACTTATGACGGGGAAAAAAAAATGATTTCATACCAAAAAATCCATTTCTTCAACAAAATACGTGACTTTTCAGCGAAATAATTGAATTTTCAATTCAAACAAGAAAAGTAAATTTTTTAGAAAAAGATAATTTTACAACGAAATACAATTTTTCATCAAAATGTGTATTTCAATGAACTAATTATTCAAACCATAAAGACAAATTTTCATCCAGATGGTTGAGTTTTGAACAATAAAAGATCATTTTCTACTAGGGAAAAACAGTTGAATTTCCAGTTAGAGAAATGAATCATAAAATTATTTATCTAATTTACAAGTGTATTTTATGCGAAAACGGTGAATTTTTTATCATAAAGATAAAATTTCCTAAAAGAGAGGCGAACAAAAGAAGCGAATTTTTACAAAGAAAATAAATTCTCAGAGAAATAATTAAAATTTTTAATAAAAAAATCAATGTTAAACTGAATACTTGAATCTTCACTAAAAACAGATGAATTAATGTTTAGTAAAAAAGATAAATTATTGTCAACCAAAATTTGGATACTCAAATTTTGAATTTGACCAAACTTATAGATTTTTAACTACAATTATGGAATTTTCAGTTGGAATAACTTGAATTTTTAGTTGAAAAAAATTACTTAGAACAAAAAAAATGAACTTTAATTAAAAAAATACTAACTTAAACAAATCGATTTTTGCGCAAAATGATGAATCTTCAAATAAAATTGTAAATGTTTCACTGTAGCAGTTGAATTTTAAAACAGAAAGACGAGTTTTTACCTAAAATGATGGAACCTCCACTAGAATAGTTTAAATTTTGACCAAAAATTAATTTTCAACCAAATAGTGAAATTTTTCAACAAAATGGTTGAATTTTTAACTATAGAGATAATCATTTTCAACCGAAAATAGAATGGTTACATTTTTGGCTTAAAAATTAATTTTAAACATAAGAGTTTTCCACCAGATGAATTTTCGACTGATATGAAAAATATTAGACTGTTTGACTTGAGTTATTAACCGTAAAGCAAAATTTTCGAACAAGAAAGGAACTTGCGAAGAAGGAAAGAATTTCATACCAAAAGATCCATTTTTCCCACAAAATACGTGAATTTTCAGCAAAATAATTTAATTTTCAATTCAAACAAGAAAAGTAAATTTCGGAGAAAAAGCTAATTTTATACCAAAAATAATTTTTTCATCAAAATATGTGATATTCCAACGAACTAATTAATTAATTAATCCATAAAGACAAATTTTCATCCAAATAGTTGAATTTTGAACAATAAAATACCATTTTCCACTAAGGATAAAACAGTTAAATTTCCAGTTAGAGAAATTAATTTTAAAATTAATTATTCAAGTTAAAAGTGTATTTTATGTGAAAAAGGTGAATTTTCAACCATCAAGAATAATTTTCCTACAAAAAAGGCGAATAAAAGAGGCGAATTTTCAACAAAGAAAACATATTCTCAAAGAAATAGTTTAATTTTCAAATTAAAAAATCAATGTTCAACCAAATACTTTAATCTTCACTAAAAACAGATGAATTGATTTTTTACAAAGTTGTTACATTTTCAATGAGAGGTGGATTATAAATAAAATAATGCACCTTCAACAAAAGTGTGTAATTTCCAACAAAAGAATTTAACTTTCAACCAACTAGTTGATTTTTCAACTAAAACGGGATGAATTCGCAATGAACAATATAAACAAGTTTTCTATTATAATTCAGAAATGTTTCTCATTCGAAATACTACTTCTACTCTAAAAACTGCTTGAAGTACTTTCTTCATTTCAAATTATGAAGAGGGGACTTTCAAATTTTGACGAATTTCAAATTGGAAGAGCAATGTTCTTCATTTCCTCTCAATAAAAATTATTTTGAAAAGTTCCCGTTCCATGTAAAAGATTTCCTGTTCCAAGTGACATTATATGTCTTTACTGGAACTCCCTACCCTAAAATAAAAAACTATGATAATTTTCTGAAATTCCCCGTCCCAACTCAGATCAATGAGGAAAAAGCAAACAAAACGTGATAAATACATTTTTTTTTTTGAGAAAAATTGAGGAAATAATTCTTCCTGTATGTTTGGGTTATCATCAATTTGATTATCAAACTGGAGTCAACCGAAAAAAATCTCCCAGGGCAACATAAAGTCTAGATATATTTAAAAATCGTCAGAATGAGACTAAAGGAACGTTACATTCTTGAAATAAAATGATAAGATCTCTTTTTAATTTATAAAAAGAAAGCTGGAAATTTCTATATTTTCACGGTAAAATTTTGAATTGTCTAAGTTAAGTCAAGTAATTCCCGGTTTTTAAATTGAGTTCCCGGTCATTCCCCGGTTTCCTGATCAAGTCGCCACCCTGGAAGTTGTTAATATTATTTCGAGAAAATCAACCACAGGAACAAAGAAGATGTCAAAAGAATATTTATGATAAAATCTTCTTGTAAACTAATTAATTTTAATTTATAGAAGAACTTACCTGAAACGATCGATGGTGAGGATGATGCGGATGATGTGGATGATGCGGATGATGCGGATGGTGGGGGTTGTGGGGATGGTGAAATTGCGGTGTGTGAATCATGTCGCCGGTTTCTTCGTCTTCGACGGTTGACCTCGTAACCTTGTCCTTATCTGACGAGGATTTCCTGGACCCGTTCTTTGGAACTTCAGTCTCTTCTTCAGCGGACTTCTTCTTTTTCACTTCCGGCTTTTCGTCCTGAAATTTTTACATTCTCATCATTGCGAGAAGGTATTAGATTTGTGTAGAATTTGAGCCCCCCAGTTTTTGTCAAATGTCCACGTTTTGAGACCCCCTGAACCCAGAAAAATGGTTTTTACGAATGTGTCTGTCTGCCTGTCTGTATGTATGTATGTATGTATGTATGTATGTATGTCTGCGAGCACGATAACTTTCGAAAAAACTATTCGATTCGATTGGCCTTTGGTACACTCTTACAGTGTCAGATACTGAAGGTCAAGTTCGTTAGCCAGCTATTTCGGATCAAAAATAGAAGAGGGGGATTATTTTGAAAATTTTTGAGACCATTTTTTTCAAGACTTGATAATTATAAGTCCAGCTCCCTGTAGTGAGTGACGAGTAGAAAAATTTATTCCCATGATGTTTTTTGATGACAACAAAATTGTCAGAGTAATGGCATTTTCAAAATTCGAAAATGCAAACAAAAATGAGGATTTTTAGCTAAACAACGAAAGATATGAAAAAAAAGTATTAGAGAAAAAATTTTAGTTTTTGGAAGCCCTAAAAGATGGACTTTACAACTTTTTGAATTTTCTCAAAAATTCGAAAATTCCAATTTTGATCGCACAAAAAATAATAGAAAATAATCTGTGAACTCGATAAATTTCGAAAGATTGATGACATTCGATCGTGCTTTGGCACCCATTTTGAGGGAACAAAAATACAAGTCAAGTTCGTGAATCAGCTGTTTCGGATCAAAAATAAAAGAGGAGGAGCATTTTGAAAAATTTTTTGGACTTTTTTTCCAAGATTCAAAAATTTCAAGTACGGCTTCTTGTAGTAGGTAAAATATGAAACAATCTATCCTCATGATTTTTTTTTATGAAAACAAAATTGCCAGAGTTATGGCATTTCCAAAATCAGAAGATGTGAACAAAAATGAGAATTTTCATCTAAACAACGAAAGATAGGAAAAAAAATGTTTCTTTTTGAAAGCCCTATAATAAGAACTTTACAACTTTTTAAATTGTCTCAAAAAATCGAAAATTCCAATTTTCATCGCACAAAAAATACAAGCCGAGTTCGTTAATCAGCTGCTTTGGAATAAAAATGAAAGAGAGGGAGCATTTTGAAAAATTTTTTGGACTTTTTTTACAAGATTTAAAAATTTTAAGTACAGTTTCTTGTAGTAGGTAAAAAGTAAACAATTTATCATTACGATTTTTTTGAAAAAAAAAAATTGTCGGAGTTGTGGCATCCTCAAAATTCTAAAATATAAACAAAAATGAACATTTTTAGCCAAACAACGCAAGATATGAAAAAAAGATTAGAGGAAAGAAATTTTTCTTTTTGGGAGCCCTCCAGGATGATCTTTACAACTTTTCCAGTTTTCTCAAAAATTCGAAAATTCAAATTTTAATCGCACAAAAAATAATGAAAAATAGAAAGATTCCTTTTTTGGTCCAACTATGTGAGGTGCGGGAAAATATAAATGAACTAAAATTGTACACCAAGAAAAGATCTACAAATTTGGTAACATTAACTTTTTGATAGGACAAGTAGTTTTTGCTCCATCTATGAAAAAGCACATAAAAAATGAAAAAAATGAACTTTTGGACAATTGACACAAGATTAGAAATAATCAAGTGGACGCAAGTTCTTTACCAGAAAAATATCTTTATATGTGTTATCAACTTCTTTAACAGGATATGTATTTTTTATTTCA
>WSXT02114156.1:0-11115 GCA_011762715.2 Neuroterus valhalla
TAGCTGCAGTGTTGAAGTTCTCTACCAAGGTCAGAGGTATACAAGTTGAAGAGGAGGGGTGCCAGAGTGGAGCCTTGGGTAAGTCCACACTTAACCTCCCACCAGTCAGAAAGCTCGCCACCACTATTGGTTACTCTGTGATACCTATTACCGAAATAAGATTTAAACCATTTGATGACGGAGCTTGGGAACTTTTGTATAAGCTTTTGTATAAGCAACTCATATTTAACCATATCGAAAGCCTTCAAAAATCAAACAGTACAACAATCGTGATTTCTCTGTTATCCATTGCTATTTTGATATCTGACGTCAATTTGAGGGAAGCAGTAACAGTGCTATGTTTTGTTCGGAAACCTGATTGCATCGGCTCAATGGCCTTAGTGTTCTTTCGAAATTCGGATGGTTGAAGATTAACAATTTTCTCTGAAGGCTTGGACAGTGCACATAAAATAGAAATAGGCCGAAAATCTTTTGGAGTGATGGGTTTTGAAATTTCGGGAATAGGACAAATTACGGCTTTTTTCCAGATATCAGGAAAAATGCTTACCTGGAGAGACGCGTTATAGATGTGCAAGAGAATGGGGAAGATAATTGGTAAGGCAAGTTTGATCATCCTAATTGATATCCCATCAGGTCCAAGGGCATTAGATTTAATCTCAAGTATGTTTTCCAGAAGTATCTCAGGTGTAATGTCCTCAAAGAAAAAATCTGAGTCATTGAATTTTGAATCACGTGAGGAAGTGGGAGATGGAATGGATAAGTCTGGAACTGGGAATGTGGAGAAAGTCTTCATAAGGTCTTTGGGTAAAAAATTACTATCCGTGGATTCGTGCTTGAATTTCTATTAGATGAGTTCTGATCCTTGGATCTTTTCCTTCTTTGCCTTTTCTCTCTTGAGAGAATCAGTTTTGAATCATAAGAGGAAAATGATTGTTCACGAAATAGTTCAATTTCCAATAAAAGATATGAAGTTGCGATTCACATGATAAAAATTGAATGTTCAAGAAAAGGGTCAAACGTTTAACCAAAGAATCTGCCTGCTTCGCGCTCGATGGTAATCTCACCTCGTGCTCCGCGCTCGGTTATGAATTTACCTCGCGCTACGCGCTCGGCCTTTGTACTTCCCTACTGTTATATGCAGAGCTTTTGAAACTTGAGAGCAGATTGTCCACTACTTCAATTTGATGAATGTGAATTCTCCTTTGTTAAAGCTTCTCCGACTTTAACGAATACATTCTCTTCTTCTTCTTTCAGATCAGCCAATCACGGTTAATCTGCGTTGACACCATACTTGCTGAAGCAGGAATACATTCTCATCACGTGTCTCGTGCTGTGCACTCGATCAAAGTTTGTCTAAAACGGTGGAGAAGTTTTGTTACCTAATTTTTTTCACATGTTGTGTAGTTTTTCTAGAAATTCAATATTTGAATTCTTAATTTTATTCCTTACGATTCAAACAAAAACTGCGTGTCCAATAGGAAAAATTATAACAAATTTACAGATATTTTTCATGTAAAAAACTATTCTCTATCAATTTTATAGTTATTTTTCCTGAATGAAATAAAAAAATACATATCCTGTTAAAGAATGTGTCACACATATAAAGATAATTTTTGAATCTTGGAAAAAAAGTTCAAAAAATATTTCGAAATGCTCCCCCTCTTTCATTTTTATTTCCAAACAGCTGGTTAACGAACTCGGCTTGTATTTCTGGTCCCTCAAAATGGGTGCCAAAGCACGATCGAAAAAAATCATCCTTTCAAAAGTTATCAAGTTCACAGATTACTTTCCATTATTTTTTGTGCGATGAAAATTGGAATTTTCGATTTTTCGAGAAAATTGAAAAAGTTGTGAATTCCTTCTTATAAGGCTTCCAAAAAGAAACATTTTTCCTCCTATACTTTTTTTTCTCATATTTTTCGTTTTTCAGTTAGAAATTCTTATTTTTGTTTACATTTTCGAATTTTGAAAAGGCCATAACTCTGACAATTTTGTGCTTATAAAAAAAAAATCATGAGGATAAATTGTTCCACATTTTACTCACTACAAGAAATAGTACTTGAAATTTTTGAGTCTTTGAGAAAAGAGTCCAAAAATTTTTCAAAATGCTTCCCCTCTTTTATTTTTGATCCAAAACAGCTGGGTAACGGACAAGTTTTGTATTTTTGGTCCCTCAAAATTGGTGACAAAGCACGAGCGAATATCATCATTCTTTCGGAATTTATCGAGTTCACCGATTATTTTCAATTATTTTTTGTGCGATCAAAATTGGAATTTTCTATTTTTTGAGAAAATTCAAAAAGTTGTGCAGTCTATCTTTTAGGGCTCTTAAAAAGAAACATTTTTTTTCTTTACTTTTTTTTTTCATATCTTTCGTTGTTCAGCTGAAAATTCTCATTTTTGTTTAGATTTTCGAATTTTGAAAATGCCATATCTCTGAAAATTTTGTTGTTAATAAAAAACTTCATAAAAAAAATTTTTCGACTTATTACTCACTACAGGAAACTGTACTTACAATTATCGAGTCTTGAAAACAATTGGTTTCAAAAATTTTCAAAATGCTCCCCCTCTTATTTTTGATCCGCAATAGCTGGCTAACGAACTGGACCTTCAGTTTCTGATACTGGAAGAGTGTACCGAAGGCCAATCAGATCCATTAGTTTTTTCGGAAGTTATCGTGCTCACAGACAGACAGACATACAGATAGACAGACAGACACATTCGTAAAAACCTGTTTTTTGGGTTCAGGGGGTCTCAAAACGTGGACATTTGACCGAAACGGGGGAGGGGGGGGGTCAAATTTTACACAAATCTGATACCTTCTCTGATGAGAATGTAATAATTGAGTTAAGAACCTAAGAACATGCATTTTTTACCAAATGGTCGTTTTCTGAAACAAAATCGAATCAAGAAAGGTTGAAAACAGATATAAATTATAGACATAATATTTAAATATAATAGTCGAAATACAAAATTCGAATAGGATTACTGATTTTGCACGAAAAACGAGACAAAAATGTTAAAAATCGGTAAAACAGTACTGGAGAAAATTCTTCGGAATAATCCAGCAGTTGAAGTTAGTATTATCTTATTTGTTCCAAATTATCTGCGGCAAGCTGTTAACACAGACCTTAAAAGAATAGATCAGATTTATAACTCACGACTACTTGTAGATCTTGAATCTCTTCAAGGTTGGGGAATTGACTTATTTGTTCCTCTCTATCGAATGTATGTATCTTATCATAATGAAGATAATTAAATGAGATTTATTCTCGAAAAATGAGTTCAAAACTAAAAATTTACATTTCCAACCAGAATGATAAAGCAGGGAAAGAAAAATTGATTTGTTACGTAGAAATTCAACTTTGAACCAAGTCAACCTATTGTTCTTCTTCCCAACATTTCTGATCATCGCTATCCCACCACGATTTCCCCCATCCTTTCTTCTTATCCTGACTGCTACTGGTATTTCTCTACAGCCTACCCCATCGATACCTACCTCTCCTTCATCGACCCTTCCTTTTTTGCTTGCCTCTTGCTGCCCTTCTTTCTAATCCACAACATAATATTATACTCTCCTCTCTTTCACCCGAAAACTCTACTTTTTTCCATATTTTGTCCCTCTTCTCCACTAATAACTTGTTTGTCGAATCCCGCCCTAATCCTCTTCACAGTTCCCTAACTAGCCCTGCCTTCCTTCTTCAATCTGACCAGTTCTTGGACTCCCCTCACACTTCTCCCAGCCCCTCTCTTCCCTAGAGAGCCTCAAGGTATAGAGTTGCGAACTTGCTCCGCGCCGATTGGTCGAGGTGAATCGCGGACATCTTGCACTCATACTAGAGAGCCCCATTTGCCTCAAGCAAAAAAGTGGGAAAACCAGCTCAGCGCTGATTGGTCGAGTTGAATCGCTGACCAAGTTCGCAACTCTCTACCTTGAGGCTCTGTACTCTTCCCTTATCGCACACCCACATCCTCTCTTCTTACAGCAAATGGTATGGTATGGGTATGATATGGTATGGAACGAATGAACAGGAGAAAATATTTAGAAGTTGTGTTATGAAGTGGAAAATGGGAAACATGTGTTAGAAAGGTGTACTAGACAGGAGGAGGGAAGCAGAAGTGTTGGACTGGAAATGCGCATTAGTGGGAAAGAGACAAACAATAAGGGCGTACTTGACTATTCTGTCATCTTGGCTGGCGAAGGGAGCCCAAACGCAGCGTCTAAAAGTGATAACGCGCTGCTTAAGGGCCAGTGGGAATTTTTGAGCTATAACGGTGAGCTTACCGATAGAAGGGAAGACAGGTTAATTGCACTTGAATCTATCGTGGTGAGTGAACTTGTGTGTTGGTAACCCTGTAGAAGCGACAACTCGTCACGTGGGCACTTTCAGATTTCTACAATACTGATAAGATCTAAAAACTCTCATATTTTCACTTTTCAGCTTTCTCATGCCAAAGACCCTGGAATGGTCAAAGACTGTGTGTGACTTTGTCCCTTCAAGCCAGGCTGCAGAGTTCGAGGCATGGTATCTGGCGGACATCCTCAGCTAGCCAAAAGGCGACGTTGAAAGGATTTGATGATTCTCCATTCTTCCAGGATTTTTCTCTTTTTGACAACGTCGGCTTTGTCATTTTTAACCTTTCCTCTGATTGAATCGCGATGAACTTTATTCACATTTCACCTCACCTCATATAGATTGATCATCTGTATCACAAGTTTAAAATATTTTTGGATAAACCATTAGTTAAATTGAACAAGCATCTCTCTTTAGTGAACTACATGAACCTTAACACATGCACGTTTCATTTTCTTTTGGCGTGCAGTCAATTAGGATTATTAGGTCATAACAAAATTTACTAGGAATGTAGGTCAATTGGAAAAAATGAGTTCAAGTAATAAACTAATTGACATGAATTATTCTAAATTTGTAGGTCAAACAGAGCAAGTTATTAAAATTGTTGTTCAGTTGATGGTTTTTTTTATTTAATTTTCGAAAGTGCCCACTCGATGGCCTTTGGTATAATATTCTGGCCCCGGTCCATCAAAAAACCGACCATTCATAGGATCACCTCCCTCTATGGTTTCAGTCTCATTAGCAATAAAACCGTGTATGCATTTTTTAACTCTATAGAAGCTAAATGCTGGATTCTCCCTTCTAACAACTATTGGGAGCAGTCCGTTTGCCGTCGATAGCTTTACTCCAATGATACAATTAGTCACTATTCCAACTTCGCAAAATCTTTCGCTGGCAGTAAAACCCAGCGTAGCATGGGAAGGAATTTCGTAATGTGTAGCAATATATTGGATTGGTGGCGAATGAACAGTAGATGACATCTGACGCAACCAAGATAATTCTGTAAGAAAAAGGAATAAGTAGGAAATCAGTGTATGTTATAATTATTACATCAATTTCATAAATCGAACTTATTTTTCCACAAAGAAAACTAACTTTGAACATAAGAAATAGCAGGACATAAATAGTTCGTAAAAAAGAGAAACTTTCGACCAAGAAGTTGATCATTAAGTGCAAGAAATTACTTGTCATCATAACAGTTTTGTTCAGAAATGACTGAACTACTTTATAAATTATTTCGTTATATTTTATTTCCATGCATATTGAGAGTTTTCATACTGAGTATTCACTTAATATTTACATTTTAGTTCAAGTCTGATTTCGATGTATTATCAATATTATTCTGATTTTATCATTATATCGCTCTTTCTCATCAAATGGTTGAATCAGTGACAGACTTTCGTGCTTTCATCAAGAAAGTCAGTCGTCGTCCGAACCTTAATTAAGGAACTTGTCTCGTCGTTTCTGGAGACAAGTTCATGTGTTTTGTAGAAATGTTTTATTATTAATTTAAATACATTTTAGCTCGATTTTTTAGAGCATTATTGTTATGATTCAAATTATGTGTGTTTTCTTTTATAAGTCACCTTTCCTTCAGTGTGCATTGTAGCAAGGCTAGTTCATAAGTAACAATTCGAAAGTATGAATTCTCTCACTCGCGAACAAGTTTTGAATATTTGTTCATACTCTCCTCCTGTTACGGGTTTGAGAGTTTCTGCCTAACCTTCTCTCCATTCCTTTGCAACACCTCACCACTGACTCAGGAATGAGAGGGAAAGGGAGCTTAAGGTGAGTCCCGATCCATTTATGATAAAATAATGTGTTTCGGGTTCCGATCGTGTACAAAGCTACAGATTTTGTCCACGTTCCGCAAACGTTTCAGCTCGCATCTTCACGACTGGTCCAGTGTGGGGACTAGTCGAACCTGATAGTCCAATCATTCCTTTTTTTTAACTCGGGAGGACGAGAAGCCAAATCAGAATGGTTTTATATCCATTGTCCTTATTCATTTTATTAAGGTATTTTTAGATTTCAATAACTTCTGTATGCCTTCTTAGGAAAATATTAATTGCTTTTGCGATGACTCTTGCTTTGTCAAATAAAATGCTATGTCCTATTTCGATGACACGCTCTGCTAGTGCTGATTGCGTGAAATGTTTTAGTCTGACTTTACTCTGATGTTCCTTTATACGCTGGCTCAACGCTCTCCCGGTTTCTCTAATATAGACTTTGCGATTAGAGCAAGGGATTTTATATACTCCTGGATCACTGAATGGTGTCTTTGTATCTTTCGAGTTGTTTAGAAGATGCCTTCCTAATGTTTTTTTCGATTACTCTATCAATTTGTTTGCTCGTGTTATTTTTTGTAAACTAGAACATCCAAGAAAGGCGATTCTCCGTTTTGTTCAATTTACATCGTGAACTGGATATTAGGATGTAATTGGTTGATGAAATCAGAAAATTCGTGTAGTTCATCCAGTCCATGTCTTCAACTTACAAAAGGCTCGTCAATAAACGGCATCAGAATTGTGGTGTGAGCTTGGATTAGCTGAAGATTTGAGTTTTCAGATGTTTCATGACAATTTTACAGGTGAAATCCGGGATCACATTGCTGCTCCTGGGGTTTGTTCGAAGAATTGGTTATTAAAAGAGAACTAAGCGTTGTTGAGACAGTATTCCATGAAAGGTATGAGACCAGAAGGGGAGTTTTCGAAGGATTTGATGATATCGATTATATCAGGAATTGGTACTTTCGTAAAGAGGGATACTACGTCGAAACTCACAAGGATGTCCTGAGGTTGAATGTGAACCTGTCGTATCTTTTTGATGAAGTCAGGATAATTTTGGACGTAAGTGATAAAATTTTCTGTAGAAGGATTCAGTTCATTGGTTAGGAAGCGTACTAGGTTTTAAGTTGGCAAGTTAATTGGGGTAACGATGGGTGTGAGTGGAATGTTGGTTTTGGGGATTTCTGGGAGTTTGTAAAGTTTTGAGTACATGGAATTAGTGGGTATCATTTTGTACATTCCTTTTTTTTTGAAGTTGAGAGCGACTCAGGAGGGTTTGCGTTTTATTGACTATTGTTTCAGTGGGATCTTTTTCACTTTTTTATATGTATCGTCAGTTAGAAGGTCCTCGATTTTGTTGTCGTGATCTTCTTCATTCATTATTACTGTAAGGCTGCCTTTATCTGCAGGTAATGCTATATTGTCTTTATTTCGATTGAGTTCTTTGATTTCTGTTCTTTCTCTTCCAGTCAAGTTTGAAGAGGGAAGTGGAGCTTGACATAGGATGTTGCCCTTCCTCCGTCGAATGTCGTCTGCTTTTTCAGGTGGGAGGATATATATTGTAGACTCCTAATTGCTGATGATTTCTTGTTTCGGAATTTTAGAAGGAGCTACATCTATGTCTTTTAGACGGGGCTGAAAACATTTCATTGATCGGAGGGTGATAAGTTACCTAATACATACATAACTTGAAGAACTCTAGCGTTACCGGGAACACGACTCTCCGTGGCCCGCCGAACCTCTTCCAGATTGCGAGGCCGGAATCGAACCTACAACTAGACAGGATAGGTCCAATGCTCATACCTCCGTCCCCACGACAAACAGCAAAAAATAAAGTTGACACAATGAAAGATGAATTTCCAACAAATAATAATAATCTTGTACATGTAAAGATGAATTAACTACCAAGAACATTACTATCCTACAGAAAAAAACTAATTTTTGTTGGAAGGCACAACTTTAAAGCATAATCATCAACTTCAAATGACAAAAAGACCATTTATTATTCAGGGACGATTACCATTTTCTTTTTTGAAGATTATAGACCTGAAAGTGATTGAAGTTGGATCTCATGTGGTCTCAAATACTGAGATTTTAGGTTTTTGAAATAAACAATGTTTATTCATCTGAATCCTAATGCTTTCCACTATAATAATAAAGCCTCACCAAAACTGCAAAGATCACGAAGGTCAATACAACTTGCGCATCTAAACAATAACCACTTTTGTATCATAAATATCATACAGTCTGCACTAACCACATTATTATTCTTTATGAACATTTTTTGTCGAACGGAAACTCTTTCATCTCAAGATATAGAAAATTAAAGATAGAGACATTGGTTTCCATTGGTAATAGGAATTCTATTTCAAAATTATCGCATAGCTATTTTTTGGAGGTTATGTTTTCTCTGGTTTTTAGGTTTCGAAATCCTGGATATAAAGGAGTGCATAATGTCGAAAAAAGTATAAAGTAAGGGAGCAATGTAAATTGTGGAGTGTGACTCGCATTACGACTCAAAATCCAGTTTATTTTTTTATTATTGAGAAAATTTTTTTTTGAATGGAATATATATGTTTAAGGGAACAACTTGCTTCCTTCAGTGATGATTGTTTCTATGTGCGAAATTCTCTCACTAGAGCGGCGTTGCACGCGGTACGCTCTACAAAAGCATTGTCATACACGTGCTAAACCGGTGATTGTTCCAAAAAATGGAGTATTTATTCGTAAATGGGTTGATATGTTACTTTTCAGTGATTTGGTGAGATCCTTTTACCCAATATTGATCATAATGTCAACGTCAGAATGCGAATACAATGGACACTCGTATATTGCACCGATCTGTAAGTCAGGTTATAGTTCACAACTACCGACAGAAATGAAAAAATTCATTTCATTTCGGTACATCGATTCAAATCGTTCATGTAAGGCTATCACAATAAATTGATAATAAAATTTATGTTCTTTGTAACAATTGTTCTATTTAGTTGAAAGATGATGTTTCTGATCTTAAGGAGACTTTCCGGTAGAAAATCGAGCTATTTTTCGAAAACTGGAATGTTTCTTGTAATTCACTTCTCTTCTAAAAAATTTACTTTTTGGTCTCAGTATTCAACAATTTTCTGAAAATTTGAATTATTTGCATAGAAAATTTAACTAAGTATTTGAAAATTAAACTGTTTGAATGAATTTTTGTGTGTTTGTTGGAAATTTGTCTTTTTTTATCTAACATTAATTTTTTTTAAGAAGATTCATCTTTCTGATCAAAAAGTTTAGAAATTTGATGGAAATTAGGTTTTGAAAATATTTTAATAAGAGGTAGATACAGTTCTAGTGAATATGATAGTGAAATTCCTTTGGAGATGATAATAGCATTTTTTGCTGAATTTTCATTTGCAAGTGAAATATGTTTGTCATATGAGCAAGGTTCTAAGTGTTTTATAGCTCCGTCTACAAGAGAGTGAACTTCTCCTTTCTAGTGCTTATAAGATGTAGAAACAGTATTCCAACACGTTTTTATTGTCTAATCGAAGACAAAAGAAATCAACCTCGAAGACCTCTAATTCCTCTTGTTAACTCGCCGTTGTATAATACATCCAAATTCCTGAATTCATCATACCCGAACAGACGCGTCGGAGCCGTGTGAGCTAGGTGGGCTTGAGCCCACCCATGAAAATTTCAACTACTTACAATTCTATAATTCTAAGCTTTTTTTGCATATGAAATTCATAACTATATTCATTTTTTATTGTGTTTATCATATTTTCATCATGTTCAATTCTATCAAGCAATCCCATATGGAAAGTTTAGTTATGTACCTAACATCAATATAATTAAAATAACGTCAGGAAGTCATCGTTCAACTTTTAGAAATTTTTCAGACTTTTAATATTGAGTTTAGTATTCAAAAATTTTTGCGCGCCAGCGCATGAGTGCGGGCTACAGTCGCATCCAGTGACATCTTCTGAGCTAGTGAATGAGCTTCACCTTTTCACATATGATACACGTAACCTATAGAAGTCTGTACTGAATCGTCAACATAGTGTGCGTCCAATGGATCGAGAAACGTGGCAGTTACCTAAGTGCTGCCATTCAAAATAAAATTTTAGAGATTATGGGGAACACAATCTTGAGAACTGTTGTAAACGAAATAAAATTATCTCCCGTTTTTCTATTATTGCTGAGTGTACAATTGATACTTCTGGCAAAGAGCAATTTTCAGTATGTATAAGATTTGTGAATCCGAACTCGTTTACTATACATGAGGCTTTTTTTTGTTGGTCTTTACAATCCAGAACATTCCCAAGGCTGTACACTTGCTGCAGCAATCAAAGATATTCTACTCCGACTAAATTTACCTCTTAACATGCTTCGTTGAGAATGTTTTGATGGAGCGAGTAATATGTCCGAAAAACAAAAGCGTTTAGAAGATTTTACACAATGAACAACCAAAGTCTATATATGTTCATTGCTCGAATCATTCTCTTGATCTAGCACTGCAGGAAGTTGCTGAAGAGAACGATGGAATCTGTGATACACTCGTAATCGTGAAGGATTCATCGAATGCTATTCTGGAATCTTCTAAGAGAAGAAAAGGGAAGAAAACGTTGTTTTAACTGAAACCGAAGATTAGTCAGATGCACAGTTACATAACCTTATAGCATTATGCCCTAGTTTAATTAGTAAAGTGATGATTAAATTCAAATGGACGACGAATGGTTCTTAAAACCTTTAAAGTGTGTTCTGCGTTCCCGTTAATCATGCCTGTTTTCTTGCGTAGCTCGGGTTGCGAGCTGTGGATGTTTTCATTCAATCGTTCACAAACTAAACATAGATTAAATTCCTAAATATGAGATCATGAGTTTTGAGAAGGCCCCTACGAAAGCCTGGTTTGACATGAGAAGGATAACTTTGTCCTTTCCAGGCCTCAGTCTCTCGTCGGTCACTGAGCTGAGCTTACGTCGAAGAGCTTT
>WSXT02114167.1:0-11115 GCA_011762715.2 Neuroterus valhalla
TTTTAGATACTCGAATCTATTTCAAATCCTTATTTTAATTATAATTTCGATATTCAGAAGTGACTTGCCCCTCGGATAGAAGTTCTACTTTCAAGGCAACTGCAAAAATATTCCAAATTTTTATAATTGACAAGAAAACGAAACATCGTTAGAGTATTTAGTTTTTTTCATTTCAGATAACTAACAATGGTGATTGAGGTATCAAGACTCCAATTAAACCGATGATTAGAACTGGACTAATCAACCGTCCATCGCTGAGTCTGTAAAGCACAATAGTGAAACATGCTAACAAGAGTTTCGATAGCTTCCATTTACTTCCTGTGGAATTTAATTGGAAGTTCGCCAGCCCGCACGTGCCGTTGTATAAATAATCAACGCCTGGTAAACCAATCGATCTCAAAGCGCAGTTTCGAGAAAGGTTTTCTTAAAAATTGTAAAAAAATATCAAAAACTTTTATCATTCAAATTGAATGATCGACCGACAATCATATCATGAATATCAGTTACGAAAACCCGGAACGTATAAATCGAATATTTTCATCATCATTTATAATAATTTGAGAGTTGATTGGTAAAATTGCAAAAGAGTTGCTTCAGAGACACTATGTAAAATACTTCCTTCCTTTACTTCCTTTCCTTCATCCCTCCCTTGAAACTTTCGCATAGATTCCATAACTCATTTATACAAGAGCTTTCTCTCTATATTCCTCTACCTATCTTCCTTTTTTCTTTTTCGCTTACGTCATCACATAACATAGCCTTCATTTTTTAGGCCGTCTCCTTTCTTACAGGCACTCGACATCTTTCACCTTCCTCCATTCTACCCTCTTCTGTTTCTCTACGCTGTTCCATTCTTTCTACAGCCTTGTTCACTTCTACTCAAACATTCTTATAATCTCATTTCCGCTCTTCTTTTCTCCTCTTTTCTTATCCATTACATCCTCTTTTCCCCCTCTCTTCACATCCTTCTCCACCTCTTTCATGCACCTTCCCCTCTTCTCCTGCCTTTGCACGTTCAACATCACCTGTATTTCCGTTTCCTCCTATTGCACTCCCCTTTGTCAGTTTCCCTCTTCCTCTTTGTTCTCCCACTTTTCTTCATCTTTTTCTATCCTCCTTTCATTCCTCGTCCCACCACCCGTTCTTAATCAAATTTCACCCTCCTTCTGATCTCACTTTCCATTTTGTCTTCTCGATCATCTCTCCCATTCTTTCTATTATCTTGTATACTTATTTCTTTTCCAAACCTTTTAGATTCTGTTTCTCTATTCTACTTCTGAATTATATGCATAATATCGAATGTAGATGTTCTATATACTTTTCTTATAGATCAGACATGCTCAAATAAGGCTTTGAAAAAGAGAGGAGGGGCAATTCAGAAGTTGCGAGATGCGTAAGAGAGAGACAGCCAATGAGGGCAGGACATGGCATTGAAGAGAAGAGTTCAGATTGGCAGGAGATCAAATTGTGGGTGCGTGTGACTTAGGAAGAAAAAGATGGAATGAAATTATGAAATGAAAGTACAATTAATAAAATAAGATAGTTAAATGGGTGGCTAAGCCCGAGTACCGGAAAAATTTAAAAAGGAAAGAAGGTGGAATATGAAGGTGGGAAATGTCAATACTTGGTGGAAGAACAGAAGAAGTGTATGGTGCGAATTAAAGTCTTGGGAGAGATGGATTCTGGAAAAGCGTGGGCAGAGATAGGATGGATGGAGAGGCCTAAAAGGCGAGAAGGTTTCGGGTATGAAAGAAAAAATATCAGCCATGCTGCTGAAAAAACTTAAAACAGGGATCGATGGGGTAAGAGGAGAGGTGAAACCAGAAGGAGATAGAGAAGGGAGAAGAAGCAGGTGAGACGATGAATGCAGGAAATGAGAACGCAGGATAGAGTAAAGTGTAAAAAATGGAGGAAAGGAGAGATGGGGACGCAGGAGGACACGAGATTTCGGGACAATGATGAGTACAAAAAGACAAACAGGAAGCAAAAGTGAGTGTGATAGTTCGGAAACGCGGTAAGAAAAGGAGGGGATTGAAATTTATGAACAGAGGAAGAAGAAGGAGGAAATGCAGGAATGAGATAAATCAGGATGAAAATGCAGACAAAGTATTTCGAGAGCCAAGTAGAAAAAAGAGGTTTGAATTATGGAAGAGGAGGGAGTAGACGAGCTAGAAGAGAAACAAAGAAGACTATTCGACAAGGTCAGAAAGGAGACAACATTAAAGGACATAAGGAGAAGAGGATAAAAGGTTCGTGAGAAAATTAAAGCAGGGAAGGAAAGACAGGATCGAGGGAGGTGTGAGAAAATGAAGAAAGGAGGAGAGGGAAACTCAAAAGGGAAAACAAATATCACAAGAGGATGTTTATTGGGGAAAGACACAGCAAAGAGAAATTTACATCATTCAGGTCTCTGAAGCGGTGAAAAGACAAACAATTGGGAGTGATGGACGAGGGAGGCGGAAAAAGGAAGGAATGGATAGGTAAATCAGGATAAAAAAGTCGACGAGGAATTTCAAGACACTTTTAGAAAGTGTGTTGAATATGATAAAGGATAAGGGGAGAATATAAATAGAGGTAAAAGAGAGCAGCGAAAACGAGAAGAGTGACAAAGGCGTATGTTGATTTGGGGAATTTGAAGACCAAAAGGGATAAGGTAATAACTAAGGGTGACTTGCATGCTGAAGTACAGGAATATGATACAGGAAGGGTAAAGGAAGAGATGTGGCAGATTATGGATAAGGTATGGAGAGGGATAGGGTGGTCAAGAGAATGGAAGAAAGGGCTGTTAGTAGGCTTGATAAAGTAGAGAGAAGAAAAAGATAAGGGAAAGGGTTATAGACCACGGATTGTATGCATGTCCTTGATCTTTCAGGGAATCAGAACTTTGGAAGGAAAAACGGGAAAAAAATTGTTGCATCATTTATGGATTTCTGAGCAGGATTTGACTTTCCTCTTTGGATGGAGGAGGTAAGAATAAGGAAAAGAAGAGGCAGAAGCTGGAAAAGTTGCGCGCGTGCTCGCAAGAGAGAGCGGAAGGGGGGAGAGTTGAGAGGGGAAGAGGAGAGGGCGTTATAAAAGGACAACCAACACAATTACTCCTATAGAAGGAGAATAAAGAAGTAGTTTTCTAAAATGGTGCCACAATTCGTATATTGGTAGTACTTGGAAGAAGAGTGTCAAGTGAGTACCTCAGTTGTTCTTCCTTGGAATTCAATGTATTAACAACTGGTAGCAATTATTTCCAGCAAATTACCAACGAGTTGGTCTGCACTTTCGGTTGAACAGTACAACCCTAAAACGTTTTAGGCTATGCACCAAATTTATGTTGCACTTGAGACTGCGTGATGGACTTCTGTGGAATTTTAGGCGGCGCGCTGAGGTTATGTTGGACTGATAACTGCGCAGTAGAGTCGAGTATCATTTATGGCTGCGCAGCAGATTTGTGTAGAATTCTCGGCTGCGCAGTAGACTCATGCGACCTTTTTGGCTGCGCAGTAGAGTAGGGTATCATTCATGGATGCGCAGTAGACTTGTGTAGCATCCTTGGCTGCGCAGTACACTCGTGCGACCTTCTTGGCTGCGCAACAGAGTCGTGTATCATCCATGGCTGCGCAGTAGACTTGTGTAGCATCTTCGGCTGCGCAGTAGACTCGTACGGCCTTCTTGACTGCGCAGTTGACTTCTGTGAAGTACCAGACTAAGCACTAGAGGTTGTCTGAACTTCCAGCTGTGCATTAGATTTTTCAAACATTTTATTCTTCTGAACTTGATATAATATCAACTTTTGGAATGGAATTTCAAGAAATATACAACTATATACAGAATTAATTTACAAGATTTCCATGATAATAAACAATCGCTTTTATGACTATATCAAAAGAAACTTTTGTGTGGAACTGGGCCCTGAGGCGAGCGATAAGGTCGGATGTAAATCCACCTTAACGATCTATAATCGTTGTTTCGTCGTTGAGCATAAAATCGCATAGCAATCATTACGAGTTGGTAGCGTGTCGATCGAAATTATCAAGTCCACTCAGATCTAATTGGGTACTAACAAAATATTACAAGGTACAGCTGTTATCGTTATTACCATTATTGTTATCATTATTAGTTATAAAGGTAGGCGAAAGCCATCAGCTCTTCCCTGTTATTACAAAAAGAGAACGCTGCACCCGTATAACTTCAATCATCCCAAAAGAGATGTTGTTCTTTACCTAATTTCAGTTTCAACCTCCTTAACCTCTTTTTAACTCTAAATTTCATTTTAGAAGATGGAAAGTTTCTTTAATTTAAAAATTATTTCGAAGAATTTCTTCCTAAAATCTGAGCTTTGATCGGAGAGCCAATTATTATAGAGGTATGAAATTGCTTGAATTTTGGTGGCGATGAACCTCGAAAGTCATTATCAACCCCATCAAATATAATGTGAGAACCTGCACGTTTTGAAATACGTGCTGTATTAAAGAAGAATTTGGAATTTTTTATTTTAGAGGCAGGGCCACCTTTACCAATAGTCTAACGAAGGGTGAAAGGAAGTGTATAGTTCGATTTTTAGTTGGATAAGAAGAAATATTCAACCAAATAATCCGATTATAAAACAATGAGATGGATTTTCAACGGAATCATTAATTAATCTCTAACGGAAAATGTTAATTTCCAACAGAAAGGAATAACTCATAAAAGAAATGAAACAATTGTTCACCCAATTTTTCTAGGAAAATGTATCTGTCACGTGTAATTTTCTTTCTCCTCACTCATCTGACTTGAGACAGAGAATTTTAGAAAATCATCATATAATTTTAGGTTGGGGGCAATAAATTGAGGGTATTTGATTAATGTTAAGCATCAAATTTTTTCCAGCTCAAAATGTGAGTATTCAATATTTGATTGACAGTTTTTTCTTTGTGAAAATTAATTCATGCATTTGAAAATTCAATTCTTTCAGTTAAATATGCTTTATTTTGTTTGAAAACTCTTATGCTTGGTTTCAATTTTTTAATTCAAACTAGAAATATTGCTGTTTCATTTTCAGTGGGAAATTATTATTTTTAGTTCGAAATTCAAATATTTGGTTGAAACAATGTATTTTTTTATAAGAAATTTATCTTTATTTCTGAAAATGATTCTCTGCGTTCGCAAGCTTGTTTGAATATTCACTTTCATGGTTGGAAATTGAAATGCTCAAGTTACTTATTTATCATTTTAGTAGAAAATTCATCTTCTTGGTTTGAAATTCAACTGTTCCAGTTAAAAAATCAAGATTTTTTTTCTTGAAATTCATCACTTTGGTTGAGAAATGAACTATCTTGTTCAAAAATTTGTTTTGTTCTTGATAACGCTGATTCCTTTTTTTTCAATTTTGAGTTGAACTTTTTGAATTTTTATGAAGAAATCATTCATTTTCGTGAAAGATTTAAGTATAATTTTCAAGAATAATAAATTTTGCAACGTTTGATCTGTTGTGATAAACAATATTCAGAATGAACGTCATGAATTGGAATAAATGTTTGCGTTTTACGACAAACATGCATGTATTACTTTTAGTTGACCGGCTTCATTGTAAAACTCGACCGAGAAAAACTGGGAATTTGGAATTTTGGAATTCCAAATTCTATTATTCTGGTAGAGATTCCAATATTAGGTTGAAAATTCATATTTCATGGTTGACAATTCAATTCTTTTCTAGAGAGTTCAACTATTTGGTCGAAATGGATATTTTGTAATTGAAATATATACTTGATACCGGAATCAAAAGACGTCATTTCGGATTGAAATTGAACAATTTGGTTCTATTTTCTTTATTCTTCCTCTGTTCGAAATTGATCTCTTTTGGTGAAAACTCATTTTTTTACAGTTCAAAATGAAAAACTTTCTGAAAAATTACTCATTTTTTATTAAAACACCATTATTTCGGGTTAAAAAATTTATTATAATGCAGGGAATTGATCTTTTCAGCTTGAGAATTCAACTATTTCTTTATTCTTGACTGAAAAATTCTCTTTGATTGGATATTCAATGTTTTTTATTAAAAATTCATAATTTTGAGCTAATAATCTAATTCTTTTATAGAGAACACTAGTTGAAATTTTGTTTTTGACTACTTGGAAATCCTTTCTGGTTGAAAAAGTAACTATTTTGTTGGATATTGGTATTTTTTCGAATAAATATTATTATTTATGAATGAAACTTCAATAACCTCTCAATTTTTATGGAAAATCAATCTTTTTGAATTAAAAAATTGAAGTATTTGCTTAAAAATGTATGTTATTTGTTGAGAATTCATTCTTTGTAATCAAGAATCATACAGTTGATTAAAAATTCAAATTTTTTTTCAAAAATTATTTTTTTAATAGAAATTGTTCTCCTTTGACTGAAGAAACAACTATTTTTTTCTTTGTTATAGAGAATCTTATTAAATCCTTGTATATAAGTTTTTAATTGATAATTTCATTTTCTTCTGAACTTACAATTTCGATGATTCGAAAAAGAATATGAAGAAGTTCTATTTCATTTTGTAAAAACTAAGGAGAATTGCCGACTCAAGCTCAAAATTACCCTTATATAATGCTTAAATGCATATTATCGAATGAAATTATTGAATTAAATGTACGATCCACTTCTGAGACATTCAATTTAATTTTATCAACATAAAAAATGAAAAATGTATGCAATTTAGGAATTTCATTAAAAACAGTTTGTTTCCTTGAACTTTGTAAATATCTGAATGTGTAGAATAAACATCTTTTTTATTGAAAATTTATATTTTCGGATTGTTAGTCACACTGTTTTGTAGAAAATTTCTCAATTATTTTATTCAGAATTTCATTCCGAAGATTATTTTGTTCCGAATTTATCTTTTTGGTTCAAAATTTCACCTCTTTTGGTTGAAAACATAACTGTTTGAAATTTATCTTTTTAACTTCAAAACTCATCTTTTCACTTTCGTTGTAAATATATCTTTTTAGTTAAGAATTTAACTATTTGTTGAAAATTTATATTTGAGTGATGATACATTAACTCTTTTGTTAAAAATTCGTCATGCGTCATACGAAAAATCTACGAATTTTTCAATCAATATTTGTTGCTGTCTTTTGTAGAGAAGCATCATTTAGAAAAAAATGTCAATGGTAGCAAGCAAATATGTCTATTGATTTAAAAAAACGAAGCCTAACTCTTGAAAGACCATCAATTGAAAATCTAAGATGGTTCTACATCGACAAAGCGAATAAAGATACAGAAGTTATCAGATAGTTACTCTTAGTAAAATTTGTGAGTAAATTTTGTTGCAGGCAGCTTCTGAACAGCGTTCACTTTAACTTTGCACTTTTATTACGGTAAGCCAATTATGTGGGGTATTTTTGACAAGTGATATTTCCAGATTACGCCATGGTCTTTGAAGTATAGATAGTGCGTTCATTGCATCATATAAAACAAGGGCCTTCTTTCAAGTGGGAATATGCAAGCGGCTATCTCGGTTCCAGAACCAAGATGGCGAATCGATTTTTCCTACTTAAAAGAGGTCCCTCAGATACTGATCTGTATTGGACCCTGGATAGTGAATCACGTAACGAACGCGGGCCTGATTTGTATTATACTCTGGATCGTGGATGATGTCACTAATGCGGACCAAATTAAAGCCGTGTATTAGAGTATGTTCTTGAGTCACCTGACTATGTTGACATGTCGATTCAGGACAGCGTGCATTGTAAGGCATCGAAAAGTGACCGCATTTTAACCTGAGAATACATGGCTGTCTTCTATTAATGATATATGACAGATCTGTAGTCATAATATATACCACGCTAAAATATCGTCTGCTTTGCATGCGTGGATGCTACCTGCATGTATAGAGTTCTTGCTTGTGTTACAAGGTGCAAATAACGGACCTTGCGATATATTGCAATATATATTGTCTGTATAACTTAGTAACATGTACATTACTAAGGGTTTTTACTGTGTTCGGAAGTAGAGTTAAAATTATTTTTTTTTGTTTGGAGCTGAAAGATTCTGGAAGAAGATATTTAGTGTTAATGATAGAAGACATTTTAAATAGTAAAAACAATAAGAAAATGAAATTATCTGAACATAAATCTTTGGCCCTCATGGAAGATGCAAAATTATGAAAATGTCAGTATGATACTATTCGAAAAAGGAGGAGAGGAAAAAATGGAGATCTTTTTATCAATTTTAAACACATTGCAGAAGCTGGAAAGAAAACTAAAATCAACTTACAAGAGTTGTTCAACTTAACTTGTTCGTGGTTATTAAAAATACCGTCTACTTTGTTTCAACCACCGACATATAAACTGGATCGCTCATGTCCAGTGCGCATCCATTTTGGTGCATGAAAGAAGAGACATAGGATGCCTGCTCGGTTGTCTCCGTCTTACTTTTTCTGATTGGCTCTTGGTTTTGGTTTAGGCCTGTGTGAGTAGTAAGCGAGACCCTCCTTGAGGACTTAGCCTCAGTTTTTACGTCCCAAGCTCGTTTGATGTTTTCAATATAAATAATCCGAATAAAGAAAAAAATGGTTTTCTTGTGCTTTGTGTGTCGAGCGCGAAACGAAGTGGGCGATGGGCGTTCATTTCACAGGTAATTATATTATTATATTTTCGACTTGACGTCATAACCTAGAAAAACATCTATTTACAGCATCGACATATAATATTTGTGTGCGAATGATCAATTTTGGAATTAATATCATGTACTACATTAAATATAATAAATAATATTCGTTTCAAAATAAAACTACGAAATAAAGAACTTGGAAAAAATGAAGGTCATAAATATTGAAGTTTACATTGATGAATTTATTGAATCCATAAAATTCAGCTTGTCTTATTTATTTCAAATAAAAATCTATGCTTATGTATAGCGGTAATCCAACTTAGAAAATTAATTATTAACATAAAAAATTACACAAAAAAATGTATAAATTATTGCTTAGCCTGCATCAGATATTTGGAAATTGGATAAAATTTGAAAATGAAAATAGAAACTTTAATTTTAAAAATTATATGAAATTTCCCCGAATTCCGAACATTGGATATATGAAAATGGAATATGAACGAACAGGATGATAATAATAATTATCCTGTATAGAAAGACACGTTCAAACATACACGTGCAGTTTCACACAATGCTGAATATATTTTTCCGAAAAAATAATTTCTTAAACTTACATGGGAAAGTTTCAGGAATCATTTGTCGAAAAAATAGATTTTGGAAGGGTGAATAATAATACGGGACCCACGAAAGGCTAGCGCCGTCTCTGCGTGCAAAGGATAGAGCCCTATTTCCTTTTCTTTCTATGAGAGTAAAGCAGAATTTATGCAAATACTGTTTTAATTCATCAATTTCTTCTTTCTTTAGGCCCACATATTTCGCATATGAGACACGAGATGAAAAGTACAAAACTTGAAATCGATAAAGAATTTTTAAATAAAATATAAAGTGAAATACAAAAAACAGTCACAAAATTAGTGACAAGAATAACTTAACTATCAAATTCATGAATTGTTCAAATAATGTATTTGTTCAAACAGATTGATTTAAAACAACTGCATCGATACTACGAGCACATTTGTTTATGTACAATGAGATTTAAAAATAGTTCCTATTTAGGAATGCAATTTTTCATGAATGAAAAATTATTCTAGAAAATATAATTTATTCAAATAAATTTTTTTTGCAAAACTAATGGAAAGCTTGAAATTAGCGCACAAAAAACCCCTTCAGTTAACATATGTTGTATTTGTATCATTATTCATTTTTACATTCTCATTCTGAATGAGAAGGTATTGGTATTGGTCTGTAGTCTGTAATCTGTGTACTCGATATTTTTCGAAAGAATGATCGGATTGGATTGCCCTTTGGCACACATTTCGAAGGACCAAAAATACAGGCCGAGTTCGTTAACCAGCTATTTTGGATGAAAAATGAGAGAGGGGGGAAATTTTGAGCATTTTTTTGAACTTTTCTTTCCAAGACTCAAAAATTGTAAGTACGGTTTCTTATAGAAGATAAAAAGTGAAACAATTTATCTTCATGATTTTTTTCCATAAAAACAAAATTGTTGGAGTTGTGGCATTCTCAAAATTCAATAATATAAAAGAAAATGATAACTTTCAGCCAAATAACGCAAGATTGAAAAGAAAGTCAGAGAAAAAAAAGGTTTCTTTTCGGGGTCCCTACAAGATCTTGAATACAATTTGTTGAATTTTGAGGGACCAAAAAGACAAGTCGAGTTCGTTAACCAGCTATTTTGGATGGAAAATGAAAGAGGGGGAGCATTTTGAAAGTTTGTTTGGACTTTTTTTTCCAAGACTCAAAAATTGTAGGTACGGTTTTTCGTAGAAGGTAAAAAAAGAAGCAACTTATCTTTAAGGTTTTTTTTTCGATAAAAACAAAATTGTCAGAGTTGTCAGAGTTAATCGCACAAAAAATAATGAAAAATAATCTGTGAACTCGATAACTTTCGAACGAATAATCATATTTGGCCATTTTTTCAAAACCGGAAAAGAAAGGGCGAGTTCTTTTGCCAGCTATTTTGGATGAAAACTCAAAGAAGGAGAGCATTTTGAACATTTTTTTGGATTTTTTTCAAGGATCAAAAATCGTAAGTACGGTTTCTTGTAGTAGGTAAAAAGTGAAACAATTTTAACTAATGATTTTTTTTTGGATAAAAACAAAATGGCCAGAGTTGTGGCATTTTCAAAATTCAATAATAGAAACGAAAATGAGAAGTTTTAGCAGAATAACGCAAGAATGAAAAAAAAAGTTAAAAGGGAAAAAGGTTTCTTCTTGGAAGCCGTACAAGATCGTTTATACAACTTTTCGAATTTTCTCAAAAAATCGGAAATTCCAATTTCGATCGCATTTTTTACTAATGGTTCGGGTTTTATCCATCAGAATCGCTTTTTGAAAAATCAAAAATGCATGTTTCCGATAAAACTATGCAAGGTGCGAGAAAAATTCTTAATTCAGAAATTATTTATCTAAAAAGACCTATCAATTTTATATATACCATTTTTTCATAAGATGCATAGTTTTTGTTCAAATCGAGAAAAATGTTACCAAAAATGAAAAGTTTCATTTTTGAGCAAAACTATGCGA
>WSXT02114178.1:0-25296 GCA_011762715.2 Neuroterus valhalla
TATATGTATGTAGACTTGAATTTTTGATATTTTAATTCTTACGTTGCTATTCAATTAATCATAACTGATACTTAAATGAATAATTTAACTTTTCTATGTTTGTTTTTAAACATTCCATAATGAGCTTCACGCTAAAATTAATTATTTCAGAATGAAAGAAATAATTCATACTTATTTTTCCATTTAAAAAATATTTTTTATTGTATCTTCAATCCGACCACTCCAGCCTTTTTCAAAACATTTTTAGAAAGCTTGTTTTTTCCACTTGAAAAATGCCTAGGATAGGAAGGTAAGACACAATTGCTATTGAACTTACAAGAGGATTTCTGCGTCTGATTGATGTCTCGCCAACTACTATAGTGTGAATAAGAATAACCACGTAAGTCTCATTGTGTCCAGAAATAATATTATTGTTGTAGTTTAAACATAAAATTGAAGACGGCAAATTTTCAGGTTCGAAAATTTGACAAAACTTGACCCTACAATTTTTTTTATTTATTTTAAAATCCTGTGAACCTATTATGGCACACATGTAACTAAATTTTAAGGTTCAAAATTTTTCTGTGAAATGGAAACTCACCAGATATAGATCATTGAAAAAAAAAAATATATATTTACGAAGAAATTGTTTTAAAAATCCATTCTCTCCACTTGTCATTCACGAACGTAATAAAATCCAGACGACGAGTCATCAATAAGAATTTCTTTAAAATTTATGTAGATGTATACATATGCAATTTTTATTGGAATACTGGAAACTAATACACAAAATAATTTCAGATGTACATACGCGTATGTATACATCAAGAAGATACTATAGTTACCGATATAGGACGTCGCCTGGCACGTAACAGACGAAAGTTGAAGATTTCGAGTCGTGATGTCAAGTGGCAAGATGTCTGCACTCCGAGGGACAAACAATAATATCAATTACACGGGGCACACATTATTTTTTGATAAAACATTATTAACATTAGTGTATGTAGATAATATTTTTCGAAATCTGTTCAATTACATGATGAAATCGTTACAAAAATTGATTATAGATTTTATTATTTAGTTGAATAGAATTTAAAAAATAAAAAGTGATATCTAAGTCGAGACGTGATTTCAGAGTGATTGCACTTGATTTCACTTGATTTCACTTGGTTGCAGGGTGAATGAAGGTGAGTACAGAGTGTTTTACGGTGATTGCGAATTGATTGCAGGTGATTGCAGAGTGACTGCAGGTGAGTGCAGAGTGATTGCAGATGATTGCAACTAACTGCATGTGATTGCAAGTGATTGCGAGTGATTGCGAGTGATTGCAAGTGATTACGAGTGATCGCAAGTGATTGCAACAACGCGTGTACACTGATTGCAAGATTTATGTACCCCTCGATCTGTACGGTGGCCTGACCTCATCCTGACGGGATGCCAAAAAAAAGTCACTTCCTGTACGATTTTTAGGTGAAACCTCAGCTCGTCAAAGAAAAGGGATGAGCAAATGCTTGATATGTGGTACTAAGTAAGCTCCACCAAAAGAACTCAGGGAACTTCATCTCACCCGGCAACTACCCTTGGCCAACCCTCTTGTAATGTGTAATTTATTAAAAAAGTCCCTAGGGCTAAATTGCCCTCTAAGGAACATAAATATACATAAAGATATCCTTAAAAACTAGAAACGTGGCACAGAAACTAAAAATGTGAATTTAACAGTAAAATAATACTAACAATCTAATACTGTATGTTAATAAGCAATATCAAACATAGGTCGTCGGAATCATAGTGGTGGTATAAAAATAAGATACATTATAAATTGAATGAAAATGAAGAGCTGCATTTTTATTAGGTAGTATCATAATATTAAGTACCGTTACCAATGGGTGATTTCGAGAATATTATTCGAATTGCTGAATAGATAATTAAAAAACTCAATTTTGAAATGATAATAAGAGGGCGCTTCCCTGATATAAAGTGGTATTCTATTCCATAGACGTGCCCCTCTAACCATGAAAGATCTTTGGAGCTTACATGTTCTGTGCTTTGATATTTTTAAAGGTAAATTCCTCTCACGGAGTCTGGCATGATTAGGGTGTTTTTTATCAATGAAAGTAGAGTATTGACATAAATACCTAGGGGATTCATTTCTAGATATAGTGAAAAGCAAGTTGCCCATAAAAAATTGCCTCCTTTTAGCCACGGGCAAAAGCCCCACTCTCTCCCGATATGGAGTTATGTGTTCACTTTTTGGTAAATTGTATATAAAACGGGTACATGCATTTAGTGCCCGTTTTAGCTTCCCATTTAGTTCATCCGTTATCTCATCGTAGGCAATACATCCGTAATCGAAGAAAGGGAGAATTAAACTCTCAACTAAAAGAATCCTAGTAGAGGTAGGTAGAGAGTCCTTGTTTTTATTTAATTGATGTAGAATTCTGTATGTGTTCCTAGAAATAGCCATTACATGCTATTTCCAAGAGAGAGTACGGTTGAGCAAGTATCCTAAATCCTTGACCGATTCATGGAAAGCAATATTAACATTGCCAACCCTCAGAGGAGAGAGGGTAGCAAGTGCATCCGAAGAGGCAGAAGCCGAAGGCCCAATAATAATAGCATTAGTTTCAACTGGATTTAAAGCAACGCCATTATTCTTAGCCCAAAGCACGACCCGATCTGTGTCCTCTTGAATCTGAATGAGAAGCCTATTTGATTCTGCAGCAGGTCCAGACAAGTACAATTTGAAATAATCAGCGTATTTAAGATACTTACCAAATTTTAGATCACCTCCAAGATCAGAGGTATATAAGTTAAAAAGCGTAGGTGCAAGTGTGGACCCCTGTGGAACCCACTCTTAATTTCCACCCATTCAGACATATCAGCATTATTGGTCTTTATACTTTGTAAGCGATTACTTAAATAGGAACCAAACCATTTTATTACAGAATTTGACATTTTGAATGATTTGAGCTTGTGTAAAAGTAAACTATGGTTCACTGTGTCAAAAGCCGTAGAAAAGTCAAAAAGCACCACAACAGTGATCTCCTTCTTATCGATTGCCAGCTTGACATCAGTAGTCATTTTGATGGACGCAGTGAGTGTACTATGTTTCGCTCTGCAGCCCGATTGCATGGGGTCTAATAATTTATTTACATCAAGAAAATTTGTTAGTTGTCGGTGCACAATCCGTTCAAGTGGTTTGGATAGCACATTAAGGATAGAAATCGGCCGAAAATCTTTAGTGGAAGTGGGAATGGAAATTTTAGGTATCGGTCGAATTAGTGCCTTTTTCCACATATCTGGAAAAATACCACATTGTAAAGATGCATTATAAATCTCTAATAATATTGTAAAAATAAAAGGGAGGGATAATCGAATCATTTTAAAAGAGATTCCATCCATACCGATCGCATTAGAATTAACTCCTGTCACTTCCTTTAGAAGAGTCTCAGAAGTGATGTCAGAAAAAAAGAAATTATATTCATCAAAAGTTTGTAAAGGTAGATCGGAGGTAGCCGTTGGAAGGTATGTCATAATGGAGTTTGACATGAATGTATTGAGGAAGTCACTTGCAGAGAAATTTCGATCAGAAGATTCCTGTTTGGGTTGAAGTAAACGCAAGCGCCTAAGAAGATAAAAAATGTTTTCTTTCTTGTTCTTATTTTTAATTGCATTAAAATTGAACTGGTTGTGAGAGTCCCTTATTTTTGTCTGAACAAGATTCCGAAGTTTGCGAAATTCCGCTTGTATACGACAATTCTTCGTTCTTCTAGCTATTCTACGTTTCGCGTCCCTTTTTCTCATCAATTCCTTTATTTCTGTAGTAATCCATGGGGCCGTTTCTCGCCGAGAACGTGGTACATATAAAGGCTCGAATTCATTAAATGCATCCGTCAAAATTGTCACTAGACTGTTTACCTTAGTGTTCACATCATGAACTGCGGATAAAATCGCCCAATCATATGACATTAAATGATCATGAAACTCTTGTTAATTGATTACTGTAATATTTTGAGTCAATATTGGAGTGGGTTTAGGTGGGGGATTACTAGACATCCGGTACTCAATTCTGATAAGATAATAATTGGATAGGAATGGAATTTCATGTTGTGAATAGGATTATACTTTTTCAAGGTCATCTACAATAATCAGATCTATGCGTGTGCTTGTAAAATTAATGTGGTGAGTGGAGTCATGTGGCACTATAGAAAGTCCCACCGAGTAAATGGCAGATTTGAAATGTTTAGTTAGATTAGTATTTGAATTTAAATTTGTGTTCAAATCTCCATTAAGTATTATGCTATTATAATTTGCAACAGGATAATTAGCCTGTGGACTCACTCCCACTACTGAACCCTTAAGATTTTCATGAATGTAAAGACAGACCCCCCCCCCCCTTCTCTCCTCTCTGTCCCTGCGAAAGAGCATGTAACCCTCCAAAAACACAGCACTTGATGGAATGGTCGGCTTAAGCCAAGTTTCAGACACTGCAATAATATGATATGAACACGTACTCAAATAATGTTTAAACTCCAGAAAATGTGCTGAGAGAGACTGAGCATTAACGTGGCAAAATCTTAATTTGTCCATGAGATGGAAGAACAGTTCAAATCCCGATATACGTTGTTATTTTTCCAAAAATGAAGCTCGTAGTAAAATATAGAATTGCAGTAAAATTCAAGGACCAAAATAAGCCAGACTACTTGAAAGGGGACATATATAAATCGAAGATCCATAGTACATGTAGTGTAAAGATCTTTTCCGTAAATCTTGAAAACTAAAATATCATAAAAGAAACGTGTAAAATATTTCTTACCGCATGATTTAATAATAAATTGAGTTAAATACCACAATATAGCGAATGAATTCACCACTAACCAAAATATGCCAAACAAAAAACATCTCAGTAGGAATAAGTACAAAAAGGTAAAATCCAAATCCGAATAATAGGAAACTAAGCAAAAACTCTTTGAAACAGGGTATTTACTCAAAGTGACGACATTTTCCTTAAAGTTGATCCGACGTTCATAAAGTGATTGCTAGCGAAATCCATCAAGATCGTGAAGATGAGAAAGCATGAATCTCCGTGACCTTTCCTCCTTTCGGCAGAAGATCTTGCCTCCAGAAATCCATAGAAACTTTATCTTCCTGTCCCTTCTCAAAGTCAATGCCTCTTTATATATCAGGCCATTATATTTCGTTGAAGTTTCTCTGATTCAAAGGGTGTAGTCCTCCCCACCAGACCAACCGATATCTTTGGTCGAAAAATTTCGCTTTTTCTTACGTTTCTCAATAAGAAGAAAAGAAGTCTCTTGCTGATCGAATTTCGCAATCATAATTGGAGGTCGGGACTGCCCTGAGGTATTCAATTCAAAGGGTCGTGTTCTAAAAATAGAAATTAGATTGACTCTGGAGTAAGGAACTTCTAAAGTGGTCGCGATTTGATTCATTACAGCTGGAAGGTGTTCCTCTTGTTTGAAAGGTAAACCATGGATTTCTACTACATTAGCTAGAGATGTCTGTTCCATGAAATTACATTTGCGCTCTAGTTGCGCCACCTGGGAAGTCAATTTATTTTCACTGACTGACAGTTTCTTAACAGTTTCACGAAGCTCTTGAATTTCAGAGACATTACTACCAACAGTCGTCTCAAGCGTAGTGATGCGACTAGCATTTTGTATGATATTATTTTTCATACTATTAATGGGGGAGTCAAGTTTCATTCGAAACTTCTCAAATAACGCGGTCATATGCTCAAGGGAGGCCTCTTGAACTTCCGTTACTGATTCAATTACAGCTTCGTTTACCCCTGGTTCCAGAGTTGATGTGGCCATCCCTGGCCTGCTGACGTCATGGGTACCTATTACCGTAGTCTCATACGTATTAGAAATTTTTCTTTCACGTCTAGCGATTTCACTTGAATGCTACATTTTTCGCACGTTAAGAGTCCAAGGGCCCCTCTCGTGATCGCACTACTGCAAATGCCACACAACCGCTATTAGTATATTTGTACCAAAAAGTTCATACGAAATTCGCCCGTATACAAAAACTGTTAAGCAAAAATACCGGAGCATGTCGAACCACGTCACTAGTCACGACCGCCATCTTGGCTTTTCTTGCCTAAAAACGCCTAAAAATAATTTTGAGCTTTGCTCTGAACAACTGATTGAGGTACCACCTTTTAACCTGGCAGAATACCTGCCCACCCATGTTAAAAATCGTACGGCTGCATGCGGGGGTAGGCTTAAAACGCATCAGTCTTCAACTGAGACGATGGGTTGATACCTACGGAACATGAAATATCTCGGAGTCCTGACGTTGAAATTACATTTTTGTAGGAGCTATCGAAGGGGAAAAAGCATCTAAAAGTGTGGTTCCACTCAAGAATGGCTCATCCTATCGTAATAAGCGAAATATATGTAGTTGAATTCTTTTGGGACGATCTTCCCGAAAAAATTTAACAAATTTCCGAAGAAAGAAATCGGAAAATTTTTTTCCTGAATTTCCCAAAATTTTTCTTTTATGCTATAATTTAGTGATACATCCCAAATTACTTTTTCATTCAAGTCTGCTGGTCTTCTTATATTCTTCTAGAGGAACTCGTCCACTTAGCTCTGGCATAATAAAATTACTGAAATTATAAAAAAGTGTAGGTTGATTCTATGGTCGGAATTCAATAATTCAGGAAGGGAAAACTTACGCACAACCAACGATTGACGACAACTCATGTTCTGCCTCTTTCTAGCAAACCGCGGACGTCAATCTATCTTTTCCTTCAAATTTTCTATGATAATGAAATCAAAAAAGTAGTTTCTATTGAAAATGGCTTCACCGATTTGAATGAAAAAGAATGTGTTTTCAGATCTGTTCGGACAGACTCCTCTAACAGAATACAACAAGTTTTTGGCTGAGAAATTCGCCCAAAATTTTTGTTTAGGCTTTCGAACATTTGTCCTTATGAAAGTACCGCTACGAAAAATTTGGTGAAAATATATGCTGGAGTATTCAACCTATAAACTTGTCTAAAAATAGAATTAAAGATACATCTCTAAATTAGAACATTTTTTCCGGAGAATTGTACCATTAGATTTCACAGCATACATTTTGTTCATCAAAATCGGACCAGCCAGTTTTGAGTAAAATTACCTTCCTGATGGTTTCCCACCCATTAGCTCCCACGAAAGTTTCATTCCACGTCCAAGACATGAAGGGCTTTTATGCTTCGTCGGGACCTACCGTAAAAGTTCAAGCCTGATGCGTATCGAGGAAACTGTTGAATACCTGCCATCGCATGCGTTTCTACGATTTTCAAAATGGTTTGCCGGATATTTTTGTCAGGATAAAAACTGCCTGCTGTAGTCAGCTAGCTGGAAGGAGGTTCAACAATTATTTCGACGTAGTTTTTATCCTTATTCTTGATGGGCTATAAACCCACCTAAAATACGGGACTGTGGTAGGGGTGGCCAAGGGTTGGTGCCAGCGCGGGGTAAGGCCACCTTAGTGCTTATAGAGCTCACTTGGAACTATATCTTAAGCATTTGCTCATTCTCATTCTTGATGGGCTAGGCTTTGACCCAAAAATCGTACCGGGAGTTACCTTCTTTGGGCATCCAGCTAAGATGAGTTAGGTCACCGTACTGATCCGTCAAACCGGATTTAAATTTGCTCCTAGAATTTCTACTCAAAGCGTCGGTATCGAAACGCTTTCAAAGAATGATTATGATGATTTGAAGTTGGAAGTACAGGCACTACTCATCGAAAATTGCAGCTGCAGCTCCGTGAATGGAATGAATACGGGACCATGAATCTTCTACGGAAATGACCTTTCAAAGCCATTAGCATAAATATAAGATTTACCGGACAGTAATTCAAGGCCTGTTCTGATTCAAGTCATAAGTACATCAGAGCTGAAATAATTCAGAGCATAAAGAAACTCCACGTCGCCAGTGTTCCGAATTTGAATCAGTCTGAAAGTCGTGCTCGAAAGGGAATTTCATTCGAACTACTATCCTTAAATAAAATAGACGAAGATAAGGACGTCAATATCCACTTGGGCAAATTTTAGATGCTTTTGATAAACTAAGCGGTTTAAAGATTGAAATAAATGAAGAAATCGTCTCTAATTTATTACTCAAAAGCTTATCACAGTCTTTTAGTGAGTTTCTTTGCGAGATTGAAATCAGAGATTACCACCTCAATTCAAATAATTCGAAAATTGAAATTCTGAAAGGTTTGGATTCCAGGAAACAGGAATTGAAAGGAAAAATGAGGAGTCCATGGTTGCCAACAGGAACTGTCCTCAAGGGAACAACCGAGAAACCAGGATCCCAGAAAGAATTACAGTACCGGTTTAAATGAACGTTTCAAGTTATGAGTGTGATATGAAATTTTTTTTTTGGTTAACAAGGATCGCACCAGCAAAACGGGAGCCCACTAGGGGTGGACGATGATAGATTTCAGCCTTTTTGGCGCCCGGTAGGCCCTCGGACGAATGTGGTTCGGTTCTTTTGAGCCTTTCTGGGCACAGCAGTCTGTAGTGGCGGTCACCGATAAATTTGGGGGAGAGCCTGCTGATTTCTAGGTGACCTGCGAATGGACAAAGGAGCCCTTGACTTCCTAGGTGAGCGTCTTGAAGGAGCTCGAGACTTTGGCCTCTTTCTCCCGCTGGAAGGCTTATCCTGGAAGGTTTGCCCTGATCCGCGATCATGGGCCTGCGTCGTTTTAGGCCCTGAACTCGAGGTAGGCAGGCTGAAGACTTCTCTCGGAGTAGTTCTAGGAGTAGGTTTTGGTAAGGCTGCTAAGAAGTAGACCATCTTTGTTGGCGACAAAGCGAGAGATTTTAGAGGCGAGATCTCGATGGGAGATGCACGCAGCTCGAGCAGGTCCTCTTTCCCTGAGGGGAAAACCTCCGGGTCCTCTACAGATAGGCCCTGCGGTTCGAAGGCAGCGGGGACGTCTCCTCGGGCGGAAGTACGACGCCTAGGTCCGTCAGAACCTTGCTGGAGAGGAATGCGCTCCTTGTTTCCTACATTACCGACATCTTTCAGTGAGGAAGTACTCCATAAGTCAGGCAAAACCTGTTAAAGCGGTGGGAGGAGGGTGTATGCCTCATAAGCCTCCTACTGAGGGAGGACCTGGTTTTTGGTCCCCTGTGCGTCCTGAATCGGAGGGTCTTGGAGCGTGAACCCTCTGGCTTTGTAATGACGATCCCCACGATTCCTCTCCTTCTGTTTTGGGGGCAACGGAACTTCGGCAACCGGATTCGCCTGCTGGTCAGCCAGGAGTCGCCGATGTCGTGCGGTCCAGCGTTTGTGCTGGCTAGGTCGATTCACTCGGGGAGGGTCCATCTAGATTCAGAGGACAATCTTGGATGGTGCCTTTTTTCCCATCATGACTGGAAAAGAGGATCCCAAATCCTCTTTACAGAGGACCGACTAAATAGAGCAAAGGAAAAGGACCCCAGATCCTCGGGACAGAGGACCGAGAGAGAGAGAGAGAGAGAAGAAGAAGAAGAAGAAGGGGATCCCAGATCCTCTTTACAGAGGACCGAGTACAGAAAGTAAACGAAGAAAGGAGGTCCCAGATTTTCTGGGCAGAGGACCGAGAGAGAGGAGAAAAGTCGCAGTTCCTCTTAACAGAGGACCGAGAAGGTTAGGGTTGGAATTCGCGAGTCGAGGTAGAATTTCTGTTTGTTGTGGCATGAATAGCAATCTATTATGGATTGGTTTCAAATCGTGGCACAATAAGCAGCTCGTAATATGGCTTTCAAGGAGAACTTATAATTACTTATAAAACGCACCGCCGGAAAATCTTTGAAAGTCGGAGAGCCACGTTTATCAGGTGGTGACTGGATCAGTAGTATCGGTACTGACTGAGAGCTCACCCGGAGCAACTGCTTTAGCCGGCTGGGAGCAGTGCTGAGGCGTGTGCTTCAACTATTCGACCTATCGATGTATCGATTCATTGGAGGTCGCGGCTGGCGCGCGGAAATTCAAATGCATTCAAGTTTATAATTGAGGACCGGGTAAACACCATAGTTCGAATAAAGCTTCGTGGAGTCAGCCTGTTCTAATATAGCTGAACAAAAATTTTGAACAAAATTCAACTAGTTTGTTTGTCGACATTCATGTAGGAATTCCTGAACGTTTTTTTCCCATAAAATGGCAAGCGGTTCCAGTAAAATTACCAAGAGGGCGCTTTCTTCATGGGGTCAGTCGACTTGAAGATTTGATAGTAAACACATGATTATATCGCTATCCTTATTATGCGTTTATTTTTCCAATTTTTATGAAATGTGGTTGTCCAATATTTTTTTGTGTAAAATTTGATAATCTCAATGTAGAAGAGGATGAGTACCTTATATTTGTCCATTTGAATTGCCCTTAAATTTAATTAGTAGATTAATTGGTTTTTGTTGAAAATTCGTATTTTCTGCAGTTACATTTGTAAATTTTCCTTGAAAATTCACGCTTTCCTTTATTGAACCCAAATCATCTTCAACAAAATTCAACTAGTTCGTAAATCTACATTTGTTTAGGAATTTCTAAAAGGTTTCTTCCCATAAAATGGCGAGCAGTCTCCAATAACATTGTCAAGAGGGCCCTTTCTTCATGGGGTCAGTTGACTCGAAGACTTGACAGTAAACCCATAATTATATCGGTTTCCTTATTATGCGTTAATTTTTACAGTTTTTTATAAAATGTGTTTTTCCAGTATTTTTTTGTGTGAAAGTTGATAATCTCAATGTAGAAGAATCTCTAGTCGATAAATCTTCATCATTACACGAGGATGAGTATCTTATATTTGTCCTTTCAAATTGCCCTTGAATTTAATTAGTAGATGAATTGGTTTTTGTTGAAAATTCGTATTTTCTGCAGTTACACTTGTAAATTTTCCTTGTGAATTAATGCTTTTCTTCAATGAATCCAAATCATCTTGAACAAAATTCAACTAGTTCGTTTATCTACATTCGTTTAGGAATTTCTAAGAGGTTCCCATGAAATGGCGAGCGGTCTCCAATAACATTGTCTAGAGGGCCCTTTCTTCATGGGGTCAGTCGTCTCCACGACTTGACAGTAAACACATGATTATATTGATCTCCTTATTACGCGTTAATTTTTACCTGCACAATTACACGAGGTTGAGTACCTTACATTTCCCCTCTTAAATTGTCCTTGAATTATATTCATTAGATGAAGTGTTTTTTGTTAGAAATTTGTATTTTTTGCAGTTGAATTTGGAAGCTTCCCTTGTTAATTCATGCTTTTCTTCAATGAATCTGATTTGTTTTGTGCAAGATTCATCTTGTTCATGTGTGGGCAATTTTGTTGAAATTTATGTTTTCATTATTTTTTGTCAAAAGTGACAATTTTCAGTACAAGAAAATCTCCAATCGCCGAAGCTGCCTGATTATACAAGGATGAGTACCTTATTTTTGTCATTTTAATTCCCATTGAAATTTCACTTAGAGAAAATCGATTCATTTTGATGGAACTTGACTTTTTGTGCTAGAAAATGGATCTTCTCGGTATTTTCGAAAATAAATTCATCCTTCATGGTTGGAATCAGAAGTTTTTCTTCTCGATTCAATTTTTTGAATGAATCTGGAATATTTTGGCCAAGATTCAAATAAAATTTTCAAGTGACCCTTTGCGCAGTCGAGGCGAGGACTTGATGGTACACACATGTCCGTATCGCTCTCCTAAATACGCGTTTACAGATAAGAGTTATTGTTTCAGCAGTTCGTGGGACCGAGCCTGGTCTACTCTTCCTAAATGACCAAACTGCAGGACACTGTGCCCTCCTCAGTATTTAACTGAACCAAAATGAACTCGTTTTGTCATGGCTTCATTTGTTTCTACCTCTTTCCTCTGGTACCTTCCTTTTGTTCCTCCTTTACATGACTGATGTTTGGTGGTGACAGACGTTATGGATTGATACACCACTATATAACGAATCAGCTCTTTTTTTAAACATGATTTTATTTACGGAACATTTTTTTGCTTGATGTTAGTGCTTGGGTGGATAATTTACATAATGAACAATACAAACTATAATATAGCCTCGGATGACAGGACTGCCACTTTCATTAACGGGCCGCGTGCCCCCGGAAAAGTTTCAGGTGATGAATAGAGACTGGGTGTGTGGAATGCTAGAGGTGTAAATGATCTAAAGGAGAAGGAATTGCGGGATACTATGCGCGTAAGGAAGCTTGATATTTTGTGCGTGCTGGAAACAAAGAAAAAGGAACACGCTAGTCAAGGAATTGGTCTTATGATGAATGAGAGAGCAAAAGCGCATTTCAAAATATATGAGTGTGAATCTCCTAGATTATTATGGGTTAGAATGCAAGTGGGAATCAAAAGAGTGTTTATTGTAGCATGCTACGTTCTGTTAATGGTGACAGTAAAAAGGCAAAGAACACCTTTTGGGTCTCGTTGAATGATATAATAGAAACATGTGATTCAGGCGAAAGAATAATATTACTCGGAGACATGAATGGATAGGTGCGGAGGTACTGACAGAGTACTTGAACATTTTGGAGACCTAAAAACGAATGGTAATAGGGATAAAATGATCAGTTCGTGCTTTGAGAAGGGTTTGTTTATTTCAAACACCTGGTTTAGGCACAAAATGATACACATGTATACTTGGTGCAGAGGCGAAAACCATAGTATGATCGCCTTGTTGTAGCGGACGAAAGACTGAGAGGGCTTGTCAAAGATACAAGGGCTATGAGAGGTTCTGCATGCGGATCGGATCACTATCGTATGGTTTCAAAAATTAGCCTTGGTCTAGGATGGAGGAGAAGAAAAATAATTTAAAAATCGAAACAGACGCGGGTCAGAAGAGAGAATTTGCAAAAACCAGAAGTACAAAAAGTATATCGTGACAGCTTCGGAATTTTATGGTACTGCGACTGTAAGAAGAAAGTCTGGTGATGCGTGGTGGAATCATGAAGTACGCGTCGCAGTCAACGAGGAAAAAGAAGCGTAATCAAGAATGTTGAATCATACAGGTTTTAATGATAAGGAAAGGACTAAGGTCATAAATGATTATAGGGATAAAAAGAGGAAAGCAAATATACTAGTAAAAGAAAGCAAGGCCCAAAGGCAGACCAAAGAAGGAATTGATAGAATTTGTGAATTAGACCCTCAAGAGGAGAAATGTAAGGAGCCGTAGAAATACGAGAGATTGTATGAAAAGATGCATGGATGTGAAAGAAGCAAGAGATCTATGCCAGGATAGGGATGTTTGGAGAATGATTGTATATAGGAAAAAGTGTGAAGCCTGAAACAAACGATTTTGGATACTAATTGGCCCGTGTGAGGATATCGCTTAGTGGATTATTTTAATTGCTTCGTGAAACTCTTTGTACGGGGTGTTTACTAGAGAGATCAGGAGGCGACCCGTGTCGAAGCGATGTTTCACAGGACGAGTGTGTCGTTTGAAAGCAGAAACAGGCTGGACTTACTTTTGCTGTGTATTGTTTTTTTCTATCAGGTCTTACCTCTCATGTTGCCGAAGTAGCCTCGCGTATATTCATTCTGCTTAAGAATTCAATTAAAGCCTCTGTTTACTAAAAATTCCGCATTCCAAGCGAAGCTTTTGGATTGAAGAATTAAGATTAAAAATAAAATGAGTTTTTTTCTGTTCCGAAAAAACACGCAATGAATTCTAAGACTGATCTAAGACCTATCCTTGCCTCCTTCTCATACACATCCTGTGCTCGAAATTTCCCACGGTAATCCCACTTCCAAATCTTCACTCATTAATTCCTTATTCTCCAGGAGTAAAACGAGGCTGGAACCAGACGGGTTCCGCTTACGCCGAAAGGAGTTTGGCTTAATGGTTTAATAAATAATGATGATCACAATCGGCGAAAAAATAAGGAAAAGTTCGTTTTTAATCCACAACAAGTTGTGATACGAAGCAGGTAGCATAGCGAGCAGAGCAAATGTCTAGCCGTTGTAGATGAAGCCTAGATTTTAGGTGTTTATCTTATATATGTGCTGCGATGCTATAAAATTTGAAACTGGAAAGAAGCCCGACAATTCTATCTAAGATTCCGCCAGTTACGCTTCAATAGGAATGAAGGTGAAAGGCACGGTAAAAATAACAACTTCGTTGTATCGTCCTGGAAATGTAATAAATCTAGAGGATATTTTGTACATACTTGACCTGAGAGTAGACTTATTATCAGCTGCTGAAAGACAAAGAAAGAGCATTGTGTAATTTTCCATCGAGGCGAGGCCACCATAATCAATCTCCGAGAGGATTTATAAGCAGTTGCTGGAAGAGTCAACAATCTATAATTTCTTCAAGAAGATGACGAATATGTAGGATAAGCATCTAAGATATGAGCCTAAATGAGCTCAGCCTAAAAATTTTTTTAAAAATTTTTTGAAAAAAAAGACTACAGGAATGAATGATAAACCGATCACCTCTCAGCTTGCGAAGTGAAATATGATATAATGATATGCCAGTATAACAATGAAGTTCACTTAGTATTTAAAAAGTAGAAGGCTGGATATTGGCATCCTAGCCAATATCCTCGTTCCGTTGGTGCAAGCGTTTCCTCGGCTTAATTCTTTGATTGGATTTAGTCAAAGCATCCTTGCCTCATACTAAGCTGAACAAGTGATGGTCCAGAGATAAGTCTCTTCCAAAAGGTCCTCACGAATGACTGCATCCATCTCAGTCAGATCAAGGGCATCGATTGTAAGGCAGAAAGTCTACATTCAAGCAATGAGAGAACTACAGTCGTGCCCTCTGTAACACCGGCAGCAAAAACTTACTACACGCACCGATACTCAATTCATGAGACTCTCGTTGCTGCCATCACCCATAATCATTACTGCTGTTACTCCCGCTTGTTCATATAACCTCAGATCTTGCTTGGATTTAGTTTTTGTTTTCATGTATTAGTGAATATAATTTAAAAAGTAATAATTGAAGATTAGAAAAAAAAAAGAAAAATGAAAGAAATGAATGAATCATTCCTTTTCATGAAATCACGGACGACGAAGAGGTTATGGAATATTACAGAAATATAAAAGCATGTTTATGAAATTGAAATTATTTCTTTTCAAAATGTGTGATTACCTTTGCTTTTGTAAATGTATTTGATGTCTGCTCCCCGACTAGCAACACTCGCTTCGCTCGTGCTGCAACTGTCGGGGCAGGCATCAATACATGCTATAATGTACATATAATATTTATAAAAATATGATTCTTCACCGTACTTTCGTTCGGGTATGAAGAAAAACAGTATACACCGTGCGGGCAGAAGTTTGAAAGCCCTGAACTGCAAGATACGATGCTCTCGGTTTTGCCTCGGGCATCGTATAACGCAGCGCAGGAATTTCCACTTCCTGCCCTTTTAGTTCAATTTACTATTGTGACAAGTGGCGTATGATGCACTTTTTTATAGACGCTCCCATGATATGATTATTATAACTTATTATTATACACACTAAGTTATAATAATGCAAGTAATAATATTAAGATTAAAGGAAATAGAATCTGCCGCCTCTCAAAGGCTCTGAATTGGCGAGTTCCATTGAGCTGTCATTGTCTGCATTAGAGATTCTATGGAAGGTTGCGAACTGTTCAATCATGATCTAATGATTTGTACTTTAATACGCCCCTTTTTTCTTTTAAGCCTCCAACGTTCATTAGTTTAAAATTCTGAGTATGCGATACGGCATTTGCATTTCAAAATATTCTGTGTTTCTCAGTCTGCCTGTATGTGTCACGGAATTTTGAGTCCTCATATACGTTATCGAACTTTTTTGTAACACGAGCATGGTTTCCTCGCATTGGTTACGTATAATCGAGCAGCGAAGTAGGTCTTAATTGCTGGTGGCTTTAAAATAACCTTAAACGTGAAACGGAAGTTCACGATAGACCCCGATAACCATATTCTTTTTTTTAAATAAATCATCATTTCACTCATGATCTCACGGTCGTCAGATGTGGTCTTGGGTATAGTTTACCGCAGTTCTACTATGTAGTGAGAGCTACTGTAATTTTCCTGAATGGCAGTCACTTCCAGGGAAACCAGGGGGCTTGGCCTTAAAAAAACTACTTCACCTCTTTGCTACACAATATCATTCCTTTTAAGGTATTCAAAAATGTTTTTTTTTTCAATTGTACCTAAAACGCCAAGTCAATTCCTATTTTCAAGTCAAATAAGGGAACGTTTACATATTGCGTAACATTAAACAAGGGGCGGGAGGGGTGTAAAAATGGTCGAAAAAACGTTACGTAATATGTAAACGCTCCCTTAGCAGTCGTTGAGTATTTGATGCATTAAGGATTTTAAAAAAATATTCACTTGCATGAAACATTATTAGCCTGGGAATAAATCGAAAAATCGAGAGGCTGTTTCGAGTAAAAGAGGTTATCCTCATTAGAACAAAGAGACTTTTAACGCCCTTTTTAGATGGCAAATAGTGCGTGCGGTACATGGTGTCTGAAAGTACAAAAGTCACTTAGGATAAATAAGATAGGCAACGTTCAGTTTGTATGTTATGACCTTTGCATGCTGTATGTTGAATTAATGCTTGTCGTTCTTTTTCTTTTTTCGTTACAGAAAGCTCTGCTGGTAAGCAAATACTTAAAAACTGATGGAGCAGACTTCGAGTCCAAGTCGACACCCTTTCCTTCCCTACCCAACCTAACACTTTCTAACCTTTTTTCATAATAGTGTGTTTTCTAAGGAAGGGTGGTTAAATTGGACTGCATTAGGTAGTCGAATTCGAAAAATAAGACATGTTGTATTCCAGATAGCCTGATTTTGAATACATAACAAAATAAAAGTTGTCCAAGTATGCCTTCTTTTCTGGTTACAATGTGCATCCTGCACTGCTTACAATTTTGGTTTTCAAGGAAGCTCACTCTTAATCAAAATTTTTGTGTAGATCATTATCTCAAACTTTATTCAGAGATTTTTTTTAAGAAACATTGAATTTCAATGCTAAGGTTGTCTGCGATAATAACGTTCTCCTCGGACTGCGAGTGCTCCCAACCGCAACACTGATAATACTAGGAAGTATTACTTTCCGAACTTCCGAGTTATAAATATAAGAAAATGTATAGTTATGTTTGAATATTTGAGAAGAATTCACTTTTCTAACTATGTTCAAAAAATGTTATGTACAGTTTTTCTTTTCTGCAAATCATTCGAAATGATTTCATCGGGTGAACTTGGAACCATTTAAAATTTTCTAAATATTGTTTGTGCTAACAATGCTTATTTCAGTCAGATTTATTTTTGTACTTATTAGTTTGGACAACTATTATTTTGGCGCACAAATATTTTACTTTTGCTCAGAATTTTAATCTCGTTCTTCTTCATTTTAGGGCAAAGATTAAGGGTCCTACTTGACTTGTGACCATTAAATCATGAAACTTTGTTCATATTCAAATTCCATTTTGATTTCTCATAAAAATTTTCTTAAAAAAAAGGGCAATGGGTAAGTCAATGGAGGGTTATGGGGCTAAGTTCTATTGGATTCTAACTCTGCCATGCTACAGAAAAACTCACGCAAGTGAAAATTTGTTCGAACCAACATGATTAAGGAAAACCGTCTATAACAAGAACTCTAATGTATAATAAAACTTGCTAACATTAGGATGCACTAGTTGCATACAGTGCATGTGCTCCTTTTTGTTTTTTATATGAAAGTAGATTATTCAAATAATCTGTATTAAAAAATGAACTTGTGATTTTTACTTATGACAAATACAAACTTCAAAGTCTCGCAGAGTCACTTGCGTAGTTCCAAGAAAATTTGTAGTCGGACTTTGGTGCACGGTTAGATATAAAATATTACGAAAATCGCATGTGTACGAGGCGTCTCATGCATTCGATCCGGACTAGCGTGGAGTCAACTTGAACTACTCTGTGATCAAAGACCTCACGTAAGTGCAAGTCAGGCAATAGCGTGCTTTTTATTTGAGAACAAGGTCCCGGTGGATCACTTTTTCATTGCGAGGAGCCATAAGGAACTTTGCCTAAACTTGGCCAATAAATTTCTCAAATAAATCGAACGCCTTGTACAATTTTAAAGGCACGTTAAATCCTATGCATGTATTATATTAATCGTTTCTCTTTTTTCCCGTTTTTCGTAATTTCCAATAATCTTTTATTGCTATAAATAATAAAAATTAAAAATTATTTTCACTACCACAGAATGCATTTTCTCTCACGATGGTTGAATGATATAAAAAACGCATTTTCGACCAAAATATCACTTTTGTAAGGTTTTCCATAGCCCGGCAGTAACTATCAACATTGTTTTTTATGGAATGTTAATACATCAATTATGCACAATCTAAAGTCTCAAGAATGAGGAGTCTATGAATAATAAATATTATGTTAGATGACAAATTTAGAGAGATTAGAAAATTGATAATACTCGATAAAAATAGACAAAACCTTCATGAAACTGATCCCTTTTAAGAGTTAAAAAAATTATTATTGATTTATTTACATGCATATATTTATATGCGAAAACCTATGTATTTATATTTATATACAGTATTCTCCCGATGACAAATCTAAAGATGCTATCTGTTTCTACGTATCACGTACGGTTCACGAGATACATATGAAATATAATATATTTCCCACTTTTTGAAGCGAATCATAGATTTTCGTAATTATTAAAGTCGGTAGATTCTCATTTTTCAACTTTCTAATCTCCAACTCGAAAATCGGAAGAATTTTTTCTCATTTGAGCTTTTACATCTGACGACTCCCTAGTAACCCATAGTTTCTACCTGAATCGCTATCAAGATACGGAGGAATTTGGAGACCGAGTCTCTCTGGAAAAAAGGCTCTATCTAAAAAACCAAGTTTCTGTGTCTTGGAAAAATTTATGATTGCTACTGGAATCTTCCAAATGTACGGGATGATTACTTTATACATGAATCTCAGAAGGTTCACCGAGGCTGAGAAGACCTAAAGAATTTTCAGTAAATTTGTATCGGTTGGGTAATTTGTTGTTTATTTCTTCTCAACGTATCGATAGTGGACCGCTATCCTTGTCAGGCAGGTACTACAAAATGTTATTTCGCAGATCATCGGAGAATATTTTGGAGTTGATGACTTTAAGGATTCAGTATTGACATGATTTAGAAATTTCTTTGATAATCGATCGTTCATGTTGATAGCATTACTTTGAGGTTACGATCTGTGTGTCAGTCTATGCTATATTTATGTCGCTGAATTGTGTATTTTTGAAAATAGCTTAAATGTTTTGTACAAAATGGAAAATCATTATTGACAATCCTGAATCTCTTTTCCGACAATCCAACCTTCCAGTAATCAATTTCTTACACCGGCTTTGTGGAGGGCCAATGAACATTGATTTTGCTACAGGCAAGTGTTTACGACAGGCGGAGTGTGACCCACTCCGCCTGTGAGACGGCACAGAAATGACATAGTTCACAATAACAAGTTACAATATTCATACAAAATACTGTTTCCGTCTCAAAGGCGGAGAAAAGTTTTGGTACACGATTTTACTACCTGTCAGCACATCTTATTGAAACCACGAAAAACTTTTTTATACTTAAATATTATGTACAACATGAACCTAACCTCTTCATCGCAAACTTTACACAGAATCAAATATTACCATTTTACATGATTGAAAAGGGTAACCGTACCCTGAGGGATCTCTCAGAAAATAAACGATCTTAAATTTATGACCAGTAGTCTAAACAAATTTTTTACATCTCATCCTCATATTGAAATGCATAGTTGTAGTATTTAGATATTCCTATATTTACAATTCTAATCAATTTTGCTGAAAGGGTTTTAATATAGTGGTACCGTTGCCTCTCACATTTCGGGGTGCTTGTTTTTGTCAGCCCCTTTGCATCTTACAATTCAGGGTGCATGGTCCACATAATTTTGCATTGATTAATATGTTGGAGTCCTTTTTTTGAAATCCGGGATATACTTTTCGCAATTGAAATAAGCACTTGTTGTGATTATCCTTTCGAAAAGGAATACAACAGTCAATCATGCTCTTTTTTCTTCTCATTACGTCAAAGTGATGTTCTTGTGTAAGGAAACCGAACTATTTCAGTGTGTAAGTATGCGAAAACAATCTACGATGAACCACCCACGTACTAAATACCCACTAAACTATCATTCAATCAAACTCGTTTCATACAATAGTAAGCCGGAAATGGTTTCAACATACCACAATGAACGTAAATTTTACCGAAATGAGTAAGCTGCATTCGGATTGAATGATACGAATGAGCTTGTTTCCTGGAATTCTATGTGAAGTTATAATACACGGATTCATATAATGGGTAGAGAAACCAAGTATTCTATTTGTCACGCATATGTATTATATAACCTGCTTCATTAGAAATACACATAAAAGGCTCAAGAACAGAGGCAAAATATTTTGATCAATTATTTGAACACTATATACACTACTGTAAACCTAGCGCCGCGCTTCAGCTACTTGATGCTTGGTACCTCTATGTTCAAGACCCACTTTATGGCAACTAATTCTTCCAATTCCATTTTAAGCTTTCGAAGATTTTAGAGGGAATTAATCAAGTTTTCAATAAAAATAATTCCGAGGAGAGTAAAAAGGGTCAAACTCGTAGAAAAACTCAGAAGAACATTTGAAATTGGAGAATTAAGATTAAATTATTTAATTTCATGAATCATACAAGACCCTCTCAAAAACCGAAGAATAAAAATGAAATTGGACAATTGTAGTAGAAGTAATGAATTATTGAAATAAGAATAGGTCCACTGATACCACAATTTGGTAGTGTACCCATGGGATTAGGTAAAGCATAATTTCAGGTGGGTATACTAAGTGGATTTTAATTCAGGAAAATTGCACTAGCTCTAAGTAGAAGCGCGGTAAACTACACCGATGACGACGTCTCAGGACCCAAGGATGACAGCTTTCTATCCACCTGGCAAGTGCCGCGGCAATTTTATGGCACGTATGTATGATGCGGAGGTAACAAACCAGTGAAGCCTTTGCACCTCTGAGAGCAGTGATGACAAGGACAATTATTCCAACCGAATAATTTTGTTAGAGTCGCTGCAGCAGCCTTTTGAGATTTCCACATTTCTCCACCTCTTTAATCTCATTGACAGTGACGTTATATTCGTCCGGAGCCGAAAATCCGATCTCGAATAGGATTCGTTTGTGTTTGTTAAGAAGTACAATTTCAGTTCGCGTATGTTTGATAGGGACTATTGTCGTAAACATGTAGTCCCAGTCAATTTGACACTTCTCGCTCTCAACAGTTGACTATCCCCCTTGAAGCGTTTGGCAAAGCAGAGTCGCGGCCACCACCATAAGAGCGACGGAGAGGGTATTTAAGCACTCTTAGGGCTGCATTGTCTCTTTAGAGATACGTCGTGGTTGCGTGTATAAATCACCCGGATAGTATGTGACACAGGTGCTTGAGATGTTTATTTCACACCCTACTTCTACCGCTGTAGATTTCTTGACGCAAACTAAGACTACGGTATGCTAAGGTAGGAAAGACACTGTTCGGACACGCGAAAATTAAAATCAGTGTGTGCCTTAGACCACACGGTTGGAGCATAAGCTTCTTATGAAGACTCACAATACCATGCCTGAACAGAGTAAGAGGATGGGTGGGTGTCTCATTTGGTTGTATTTGTATGTGCATGTTTGATGGGTTCGGTATGTGTGCATGTGTGTTTATGTGTGTTTATATGCATTGTGTGGAAGGAAGAAGAAGAGAGAGAGAATGAGGAAAGAAAGAAGGAGATAAAGAAAGAGACAACGGAAAGATAGAAAGGATGAATAGAAGAAAGGATGTTGGGAAGAATGAGAGAGGCTTAGAGAGGGGAGAAAGAAAGAAGGAAAGAAAGAGAAAGGGAGAGAGCCGACTGTATAATTTTTCGTTGGTTCCAGAACCTCATGTGTGTGCGCGCGGTAATAGCGCGTACGCCTGTATGTCCGATGGTGAATGGTACAACGTTACCTTAACGTATACAGGTGTGCGCGGGCACGCACGCTTAAGAAGGACCGAGGAGTGAGAGAGAGAAATGCTCATCTCCAGAAGCATATATCGTCAAGATGTTCATATGATATATAAGTGACCTTATGCTCACGATAAACAGTTACGCCGCTGAGGTTCCGCTGAGAATCGCGTAGTGAGAGAGACAGTGCCAGAAGTGTGATGCAAAAGAGGAGAGCGCTCATAGTGCCACTCTGGAAGACGCTCCTTTGGAAAGAGACGCTGTTAGTTGTCACACGATGTTTTTCCTGAAGAAATATTTTCTCTGGTTTTTCAAGGGGGTATCAATTTCTCTATGCATCCCAGTATATGCTTATGAGCCCTCAAGTATCCCAACAGACATATGTTGAGTATATAGAAAGTTGATTCGAGAGCTTTCTGGTAACCAATCCAGGCGACCAACAAATTGCCCTCGTAGTATGTAGCGTCTTTGTCGACACTCCTGCCGATCAGCAGGTTCTCCCGACAGCCTGCTGCGCCTCTTTTCGATCAAGGTTGTTCGTAATTCTCTTTCCAGTCAGGTCTGATCATCCGAACAATCCTGTCATTCAGGATAGCTGTGAAAATCTCATACAGCGTGTTCAGACAAGTTATATGATATATGTTATATGTGTCCTGACGTAAATGTCCTTACTTCGTAAATGTGATATTTATTATTATCGCGATGTTTGCGCGCGAGCGCTGTCTCTCTATTGTTACTATCGATTGAATAAAATCGATATCGATGTTATGCTAACGGTGCTACCAATTCGATAATGAGTAATCCAGTAGCCAGTACCACTTCTGTATACACTAAAAGATCTCCTCGGTACCTTTGGTTTGAAAAGTCCGCAAAAGTCTTCTGATCACGAATATCACGGGTACATTTTCGAAGTGTGATGCAACAATTTTTTTTAACACTTTCCACAAATAATTGAATTAGTTTTGAAAAAAAAAAAGTTTTCCAATTATTTTTGGCAAGATCATGGAAAAACGAAACTTCCATGTCATAAAATTTTTCATGCTACGAACCGTTTTCAAGTTGGAGAGTTATAAACAAGTGAATTTGATCTAAAACTGACATTTCAGTGCCTGGATATCTCGGCACCTACTGGACCGAAATATTTAAATCATTTTACAGGAGACTTGCTCCAAGAAGGAGAAAAAATTCGAACGCTCAAACGTTTGTTAAAATATGTATTAAAAATGGTCCTCTTTTAACACTCATAAGTAAGCAAATGCGTCCATTTGATTCAACTTCAGTTTGAGACGTGTTTCCCAAATTAGACGAAAAAAAAACAATCTTTTTTCTTATAGATTTTCTTCTCATTCAAACCATTCGTTACCTTTTGTCTTATAAACAATAAATTGCAAAAGGATCTTTGGTCTGTGTCAGCTGTAATTTTTTCAGTTGAGATTATAGATTCTTTTTAAGTTATTCATCCAGTAGCTTTCTAATGATCTTTCTCTCTGTTACGACTCTGGAAACATCCTCCTTTTGTTATCAACATAAACTTCGAACAAACCTAGTTGCTTAATTTATTCGGGTTTCTTGAATGGGTCGCAAACAAACTCTTATCTCTCATAGATTTCCTTCTTATTTAAACCATTTGTAACCTATTGTCTCATAAACAATAAATTGCAAAATAATCTTTGGTCTTTGCCAGCTGTAATTTTTCCAGTTAAGATTTTAGATTTTTTTCAGTTATTCATCTGGCAGCCTTCTAATGATCTTTCTCTCTGTTACCACTCTGAAAATATCCTTAATTTCTGGTTAACCAGTTTCTATTTTATTTTTTTGTACCACTAAGTCCTTATCCCTTACGGGGTAAGCATAACTTGTAAAGAGTCATAATTGGTTGAGTCGGGTACATGGGAGGATACTAGTCTTTCGCCAACATGCCAACAGCTCGCGGTATTCCCGGACAGTTACCCATCCCAGTACTATCTGCGCCCAACGATGCTTAACTTCAGCGATCGGACGGGGACTGGTTTTTCGAGCGTGACTTGTCTGTTGGTTTTATCAGTAGAAACCTGGATTTTACATTATTTTTTCATGATGATTTATGTTTTTGTTCCCACAGAAGAAAATATTTTTCTTGTGAACCATTTTTCCGTGTAACGAGATTTGTCTAAAATATTTCTATCAACAATTGTGCTACTATGGAAAACCGGATGTATGTTGTAGCCTGAAGGTTTTATATGAAATATGTTTCAACTGGGTTGCCATTTATGGAATACTCTATTTACATCATTTATGTTAAATATGAATATGGCAAATATGTTAAACCTGGGTCACCCAAATTATCGATTTTTTTCGCAACAACTCACGTCCGCACCGAAATAGATATCGAGTTGATTCTTTGAGAAAAGCCTCAGAAAACAATAAACTACGTTGGTATACAACATTTGGTTCAAAATTTTGGGAGAAAAATTCGCAAAAAATTTTGAACAAAATATTGTATACAAACGTAGTTTATTCTTTTCTAAGGCCTTTCTCAAGATATCAACTCGATATCTATTTCGTTGTAGTCATGAGTTGTTGCGAAAAAAAGCTGTCGGTAAGGTAGGAATCGGGTAAGTTTAACATGGCCTCGAAACTACACAAAATTGCACACTCATAAGTGCTAGAAGGGGACCATTCTTAAGACTTATATATTAACAAAAGTTTCAGTTTTGTCCCATTTTTTTCTCCTTGGAGCAAGTTTCTTGTAGAATGATTCACATTTTTCCCAAATTTTTTGGTCCAGTAGATGCCGAGAAATTCTCTCACCAATATGGCAATTCCAGTGCGAATTCATTTGTTTATAACTCTCTAACTCGGAAACTGGCCGTTGTATGGGAAATTTTACGAGAGATGAAAGTTTCGTTTTCCCATAATCTTGTCAAAAATAATTGAAAAAAAATTTTTTTCTTCATAGGTAATGTGATTATTCTTACCAAGTGTTCAAACAATTGTTGCACCACATTTTGAAAGAATATACCCTCGACATACATAATCAGTGGACTCTTGTGGACTTGATGCACCAAAGATGCCGAAGAGTTTTTTTAGCGCATACAGAAATGCTACCGGGCACCAAATTAGGGTACGCGGCATTTTCCTCTCAAGTAAACTGAACTGTATAGAGTTGTATATTACCCGTGAAACTTTAATAATTTTTGTATTGCTCATCGAGTTAATATTATAAAGTTTGGCTTGAGAGATTTCCAGATATCGTCGGGTGAGCGCAATATCATGCCTATTCAGTAGCTGAGGCAAAAAGGTGCCGCTTCAATAAATGAGGCAAG
>WSXT02114190.1:0-11115 GCA_011762715.2 Neuroterus valhalla
TGTCGAACAAATTACTACATTTTTACAAAAAATGATGAAGAATGAAATGAAATTGTAAATATTTAACTGAAGTAGTCAAAGTTTAAAGCAGAAAGACTAATTTTCAACTGAAATGATGATTATTTAACTAGAATAGTTCAATTTTTGACAAAAAATTATTTTCATCCAAAAAATATAATTTTTCATCAGAATGGTTGAAATTCGAACCATAAAAATGAGAATTTTCAAACAAAAATGAAATTTTTTGATTGAAAAATTAATTTTAAATCAAACATAAGAATTTTCAACTGGATGAATGTTCGAACAAAATGGAAAATATTTGACTGTATAACTTGAATTTTTAACCGTAAACAAGAATTTTTGAAGAAGACTATCAACTTCTGAAGAAAAAGATAATTTTCCACAAAAAAATCAATTTCCAACAAAATATGTCAAGTTTCAAGGAAAGAATTGAATTTTAAATTCAAAAAGACAAATTTTCACCTAAATGTCGAATATTTTGAACTAGAAAAGATCAATTTTCCACTAAAAAGGGAACAGTTGAATTTTCGGTGGAAGTAATTGATTTTCAACAAAACTGATGAATTTTCAGATATAATGATGAATCTTGAAATGAATAAATGTATTTTAAGCAAAAGATGACTTTTTGACCATAAAGAATTATTTTCTACAAAAAGAGCCAAATTTTCCACGAAGTACATAGATTATCAAAGAAATAGTTTAATTTTCAAATTCAAAAATGAATGTTAAACCTAATACTTGAATTTTTCATCAAAAAAACATGAATTAATTTTTCAAAGTAGTTACAATTTCAACCAGAGGTGAATTTTGAATCGAAATCATGCAACTTTAACATAAAAATTCAACTCTCAACAAACAAGTTTGAATTTTAAACATGTAGTTGATTTTTTAACTAAAAAGAATCAATTTGCAACGAACAATGTTCAGAAATATTTTTTCTTCGAAATACTGCCTATACTCTAAAGACTGCTTGAAGTACTTTCTTTATTCAAAATTAAGAAGAGGGAAAATTGTGATGAATTTTGAATTGTAGGAACAATTTTATTTAATTCCTCTCTTCTAAATCCGAATTGTTATTAGTTTGAATAGTTCCCGTTCCATCTGAAAAATCCCCTGTTCCAAGTGAAATTATAATTCTTCACTGAAGCTCCCTGCCCTAAAATAAAAACTATAAATATTTTCTGAAATTCCCTGTCTCAAGTAAGATAAATGAGGAAAAGCAGATTGAACGTGATAAATACATTTTTTCGAGGAAAAAATAATAATTCTTTCTGTATGTTTGGGCTATCTTCAATTTGATTATTGAATTTAAGTGAGCTAAAAAAATCTCACAGAGCAACAAATTTTCAAAACGTTTTTTGTATAATGGAAAAAAAGTTCTTCCTTTCATGAAGTATAGATGTATTTAAATATTTTCAGAATCAGAGGGAAGGAAACTTACATTCCCTAAATCAAATGGTAATATGTCTTTTTGATTCATAAAAAGAAAGCGGTCATTTCTCGTATTTTTTCGGTAGCATTTTCAATAGTCTAGGTTGAGTCAAATAAATTCCCGGTTCTTAAATTAAATTCTCGGTTTTTTCCCGGTCGATAAAATTCCTGGTCATTTCCCGGTTTCCCAGTCGAATCGCCACCCTGATAAGTTCTCCAAAAATGATTTCAAAATCGAACTTAAAATTACAGACACGACGATAGCGGAGATGATAAAAGAAGTGACAGATTCGAATTCATTTCTAGAATCCCTTCAAGTGGAACAAGAATTGCTAAACTGCATCGACACTGATAAGCCAAATTCTTTTATAGAGGATTTGATCGCTCAACAAGCACCACTGTCATGTATTTTGAGACTCCTTTGTATCCAGTCTCTCACAAATTCCGGCTTGAAGTCTAAAGTTCTCGATTACTACAAAAGAGAAATTATCCAGACTTACGGATACCAGCATCTTCCAACTATATTAAATCTTGAAAAAGCTGGATTTTTGAAATTACAACAATCAAGTAGACAGTACACGGTGCTTAGGAAAGCTTTGAAACTAACAGTGGAGGACGAAAGTGAAATTACACCAAAGGATATTAGCTACGTTCATTCAATTTACGCTCCTCTAAGTGTGAGACTCGCCGAAAAATTGGTCCAGGGAGGCTGGGAAGGAATTACGGATATTTTGGGATTATTACCGGGACCTACTATTGAAAACGGTTCTACGAATTCACATCCGATGGGAAAACCTGAGAGAAGTAGGTTCAGTTTTTTATTCAGTTCTACGATAAAAGCCAACATTTTTTGAAATATTCCGAAGAACCTTCAAAGATTTTATAACCATTTTGAAAGATTTCTCAGAAATAGAAGATTGAAAAAGAATTCCAGAATATATTTGAATTTTACACAAAGATTTCGGATCATTTCAGAAAAAATTAAAATGTTTGAATAGAATTTTGAAATATTTTATAAACATCTCGAAGATTTTTTTAAAATTCTAAAGATTTGAACAGTATTCCGCAAAGGTTTGAAATTGTTTCTCGAATATTCCGCAAAACTTTCATGAAAATTGTAAAGATTTAAAATAATTCACAGAAGTTGCAAGGCATCCATGGTAGAACCATAGTCGAACAATGAGATAAAATAAATTATTAAATTAAAATGTGAAAATTGTTATTATGTGTACAATTTCTAATTACTTGTAAAAATCTATCAAAGTGTCCGAATCCTAGCAAAAACTTGTAGTTTATAGTAGAATTTTTTTTCAATCTTATTGTATTTTAGAAATATGCTGAAAATTGTAAAATTTTACAGAAATCATTCTACTAGAAACTACTAATTTTTTTTCTAGGATTCGGACACTTCTTTAAAATTTCAGCAGCCATTACGAATTCTTACAAAGAATCTCAAAATTATGATTTTGATATACTTTATTGTAATTCATCGCATATTATTGTAAAAAAACGTTTCAACAAAGGGAGACTGTTTTATTATTTAGAAAGTATTTTAAAAGATTCACAAAAATTTACCAGTTTTAAAAATTCGTCAAATATTTGACAGATTTCGAACATTCGAAGCTCCTCTCAAATACTTAAAACAGTTTCACGAGTTTAAAAAAAAAACAATAAATTATGGTAGATAACAATGTGCATATTGTCGCGATTTGTGGAATTATGTAATTACTTGTGAAGTTCTATGAATGTTTTCGGATTCTAAGGAAAAGTTGTAGTTTCTAGTAGCATTATTTTTCAATTTTCAATATTTTTGAATATCGTTTTCAAGAAAACGCAGAAAATTTTACAAGGTTAAAGAAATTATTCTGCTAAAAACTACAAGTTTCTTCTAGAATTCGAACACTTTTATCAAATTTTGGAGGTTATAAAGAATTTTTACCAAAAAATAACAATTTTCATGTATAACGTTTCAGAAATAAGCTGAAATTGTAGGATGTTACAGAAATAATTCTACCAGAAACTACTAATTTTTTTCTAGGATTCGGACACTTGTTTAAAATTTCACGAGCCATTACGGATTCTTACAAAAAATCTCAAAATTTTATTACTGATCTACTTTATTGTAGTTTGTTGTATATTATTGTGAAAAAATGTTTCAACAAAGAAAGACCATTTTATTAGTTATGAATTGATTTTAAAAGATTCACAAAAAATCACCAGTTTTAAAAGTTCGTGAAAAATTTCGAACATTCGAAGCTCCTTATAAATACTTAAAACAGTTTCACCAGGTAAAAGGAAAACAATAAATTATGGTGAATAATAATGTGATTATTGTCGCGATTTGTAAAATTATGCAATTGCTTGTGATGTTCCATGAAAGTTTTCGGATTCTAGTAAAAATTTGTAGTTTCTAATAGGATTATTTCTCAATTTTCAATATTTTTAAATATTGTGTTCAAAAAAACGCAGAAAATTTTACAAGGTTAAAAAAATTATTCTGCTAAAAACTACAAGTTTCTTCTAGAATTCGTACTTTTTTACCAAATTTTGCAAGAAATAGGGAATTTTCACAAAAAAATAACAATTTTCATATATAACGTTTCAGAAATATGCTGAAATTGTAGAATATTACAGAAATAATCCTACTAGAAACTTCTAATTTTTTTCTATGATTCGGACACTTCTTTGAAATTTCACAAGCCATTACGGATTCTTACAAAAAATCTCAAAATTTTAATTTTAATATACTTTATTGTAATTTATCGTATATTATTGTGAAAAACGTTCCAACAAAGGAAGATTATTTTAATATTTTTGTAGTGATTTTAAAAGATTCACGAAAATTCACCAGTTTTAGAAATTCGTCAAATATCTTACAAATTTCTAACGTTCGAAGCTCCTCTCAAATACTCAAAACAGTTTCACGGAGTTGAAAGGAAACAGTAAATTATCGTCAATAACAATGTGCATATTGTCGCGATTTGTAAAATTATGCAATCACTCATGAAGTTCTATGAAAGTTTTCGGATTCTAAGAAAAAGTTGTAGTTTCTCAACTAGTTTCTCAAGCATTATTTCTCAATTCTCAATATTTTTCAATATTGTGTTCAAAAAAACGCAGAAAATTTTACAAGGTTAAAAAAATTATTCTGCCGAAAACTACAAGTTTTTTCTAGAATTCGAACACTTTTACCAAATTTTGCAAGTAATAAAGAATTTTTACAATGAAATAACAATTTCCATATAAAACGTTTCAGAAATATGCTGAAATTGTAGAATATTACAGAAATAATTCTACTAGAAACTACTAATTTTTTTCTAGGATTCGGACACTTCTTTAAAATTTCACAAGCCATTACGGATTCTCACAAAAAATCTCAAAATTTCAACTTTAATATACTTCATTGTAATTTATCGTATAGTATTGTGAAAAAACGTTTCAACAAAGGAAGACCATTTTATTATTTATGAAGTGATTTTAAAAGATTCATAAAAATTTAACAGTTTTAGAAATTTGTCAAATATTTTACAGATTTCGAGCATTCAAAGCTTCTCTCAAATTTTTAAAACTGTTTCACGAGGTTAAAAGAAAACAATAAATTAAGGCGAATAAAAATGTGCATATTGTCGCGATTTGGAAAATATATGTAATTACTTGTGAAGTTCTGTGGAAGTTTTCGGATTCTAGGAAAAAGTTGTAGTTTTTAGTAGCATTTTTTTCCTATTTTCTATTGTTTTCAAGAAAACGCAGAAAATTTTACAAGATTAAAAAAATTATTTTACTAAATCCACAAGTTTTTTCCAGAAGCGAACAGTTTTACGAAATTTTGCAAGCAATAAAGAATTTTTACAAAAAAATAACAATTTTCATGTAGATCTACTTTACTGTTATTTATCGCATGTTATCGTAGAAAAAAATTACAAGAAAATACTTTTTCATTACTTATAAACTGTTTTCAATAAGTTCACCGAAATTTCCAAATTTTTATAGCGATTTGAAACACTTCACAAAAGCTTCGAATGTTTCCGGAGATTTCGACATATTTCACTATTAGCTCAAAATTTTTCAATAGATTTCGCAAAATTTCCAGAATAATTTCAATTTTAAATATTTCACTAAAGTTGCTGGACATCCGTATTGGAACTGTATTTCAACAATAGATTATAATAAAGTACAAAGAGCAAATTCTCATTATTTGTAAAATTTGTGATAACTTGTAAGATTGTATAAAAAGTGTCCAAATCACAGAAAAAACTTCCAGTTTTGAGTAGAATTGTGTTTTTCATTTTCTATTGTATTTTGAAAAAGGGCTAAAAATTGTAGAAAATTACAAGAACAATTTTACTGGAAACTTTTGTTTTTACTAGAATTCGCACTCTTTTACCAAATTTCACAAGTTTTCACGAATGATCACAAAAATCACAAAATTTACATATTGATCTACTTTATTGCAATTTATTTTATTCTTCTGTGGGAATACAATTGAAACCTGGAAAATCATTCCCTCATTTTCAACCCCTTTTGAAAAAATTTCAGTATTTAGAGGATTTCAAGAATTTCGGAAGCGTTTGGAAAGATTTTAATTATTTTATACAATTTTTAAAGACTTTGCAAAGTTTTCATAGGTTCCAGAAGATTAACAGGATTTCCCAAAAATTGTTAATATTTCACAAATTTCAAGGAATTGCAATTTTAATTTCAAAGATTTTGCGAAGGCTTATTCGCCAAATTCCAAATTTCAACAGCTCCACGATATTCAATGGAACCTTTTTAATTATTTTTCAAGGAAATTCGTTTACAAGCGAGAATTCTAATTCGGAACCACCAAAGTTAGTTCTCGTATTCTTTATCGGCGGTTGTACGTACGCTGAAATTTCTGCGCTTCGGTTTCTTTCTCAGCAAGAAGATTGTACGTATTATAAAAATGATTTTTACTTAAAATTATTAAATGAAAATATAAATCGTTTTTCAATCAAGATTTTTCTTCCAGTGAATGTCGAATTTGTTGTGGGAACGACGAAACTTATCAATGGAAATACATTCCTCACTTCTTTGATGGAAGACTTACACAACTGATATTGTTCTATTATGTCAAAACAGATGTGTATCATATATATTTGTATAATAATGACGAGCTTTTAGGGAAATTAGTAATTTTTCTCCTATTTTTTCTTTATCTTATCTTTATAATTTTTATAAATTTATCAGAAAAATTGAATTTTCCCGCTCGATAGTGCTGCCAGTGGTGCGAACTAAAAATGCAATATGGCGCCGGTGTACCGCGCATCATTTGTGATTTGTGCAGCGTGTCTGAGCGTGTTCTGAAAGTGCATGAGTTTCTTCAGTATTTGCTCCAAAATATTGGAAAAACCGATAAGAAAAAGAAGAGTTTTCATCTCAGATTTGATTTCGTTTACTCGTTGAATAAAAAATCTTACAAAAATGTCGATCGGCGTACCGATAAAAGTTCTGCACGAAGCCGAAGGACACATCATAACCTGTGAAACGAATACCGGTGAAGTTTATCGCGGTAAATTAATAGAAGCTGAGGATAATATGAATTGCCAGATGCAAAACATCACAGTGACCTACAGAGATGGACGAACGGCTCAACTCGAAAACGTTTACATTCGAGGCTCAAAAATTCGCTTCCTGATACTCCCTGACATGTTGAAAAATGCTCCTATGTTTAAGAGACCGGGTGGTAAAGGTTCCGGGACGGCAGGACGAGGAAAGTCGGCAATTTTAAGAGCTCAAGGTTCGATTTGTTTAATTTCTTTAATCATTTCAATTTTGTTTTTTAATTTTGCTGGCAGGCCTACAATTTAAACATTTTTGAAAGTTGATTTTGCGGTTAAATTGGCTGATAAACCCGGCAAAACGAGTGAAAACGTTTCTTACTTTTATATACAAATGGTATAAAATTAAAGATTAGGTCGAATGCTCATTGCTTCTAAAATTATGGCAGATTTTTCCCATGTAAAGTTTTTGCCAGTTGATAATAAGAAATCATAAGTCCAGAAGAAATTTTTTCCCTAACTCAGAATATTTTGAAAATGGCCAAAAAATAGTTTTTTTTATTGAGTTCTACGCACACATTTTGATAAAACCTTACATTTTTCAGCTGAAAATTAATTAAATAAGCGACTATTCTGTTATTTCGGAATAGTAACTTTTTTAGCGTTGTTTCAAGCGATCAAAAATGATAAATTTTACGTTTTTGGCGATTTTGACGACTCGCCTGGTTGAACTTTTTTTTTTCTCCGAAAAACGAACTTATAGCATGTTCTTTTGATTTAAGCTAAAGGAAAATCAGGTTCCTGTCTTCATATTTATCAAATTCACACCTTAACAAATAAAAATTAAAAAATCAAATTTATAACACGAAGCAATTCAAAAGCTTTTACATTCTAAAGACTCCGAATGAAAAGAAATACAAATTTGAAGATCTTTAATTTGAAAAACTTGTTATAACATTATATTACAAATGAAGGGTAGCCGCAGATAACAAGCTTTCATATTGTTTTTTTTTTTTCATGGAATAATTCTAAAAAAATGCAATCGAATTTTGGGTGGAATTTTAAGGTAATAATAATTTCTTTTATCTTTTAGCGTGTATGTTTCTTGAAAATAAAATTTATTTGGAAAAATATTTTTTTCTACCGTTTTTTAGCAAAACTTTCTTTTATACTGTGATTTCGCGATCTTCAATTCTGCAATTCTCAAAAGAATTATTTACATGAAATAAAGTACGTGATTTGGAATATCACTTTAGGATTTGTTTCTAAAATATCAAATCAATAAATGCTGTTTTCTTAAATTACATATAATTTCAAATACGCTTTTATATTTAAGAATTCTGGGTATTTCTTCTGTGAATATCAAATTATCAAATGTTCTGAATATCCTGTATAATAATTTAGTGCTTATTATTGTATTTTTGCAATTTTTTATTCAATTAAAACAATATAAGATTCTGAATTCTACTTATTATTGCTTATGAATGATTTTTTTCTCATCCAGCACGAGGAAGAGGTCGAGGTCAAAGCCAAAGAGGCAGAGGCACAGGATCTGCTCCCTGGTTAAATCAACAAAATCAAACTGGAACCGCTCAACCTGGAAGAGGACGAGGATAACCATCTTTTTGAACCAAGCTACTTCTTTCTATTAATATTAATCTAATCAACTCTTATTTTTTCACATTCTTCATTCCGAGTTCCATTGCTGAAGGTGTATAATTTCTATTTATGCGTTGTTTTTTCTCAACGCGTTGAAAATTTCGTTTATTTACAAAAAAGTTGGGGAAAGGAGAAAAATTATTTTATGTATTATCCAATTGATTCGGTTTTTCTGGTGCATCCATCAGATTGAACATGCGACATTCTCTTACGGCTCGTAGGATATAATAATTATGGAATAATTACTTTTCTATGCCAAAGTAAAAAACAAATAAGTTTATAAAATTCTTTCTTATTTTCCCTTTCATAGTTCCTTGTAGGATAAAAAACGCTCGCTTCCTACTTGAAAATTTAAATCCTTGTACAATTTTCAAATGCTTTTAAATTCTTCATCTTTCCAAGTCGAAGTATCTTTATTCCTAGCCGAATTTTTAGTTGTAATCTCGTTCCAAACATTGTATGAGTAAAGATAATTTGATCATATTCTTTCAGTTACCAGGGTAGCGATTTGGTCGGGAAACCAGGAAAGACCGGGAAATTACTCGTCTCAACCTAGACAATTCAAAATTTTACTGTTTTTATACGAGAAATGACCGCTTTCTTTTTATAAATTAAAAAAAAGATCTTATCATTTGATTTGAAGAATGTAACGTTCCTTTAGTCTGATTCTGACAATTTGTAAATATATCTATACTTTATGCTGCTCTGTAATTTTTTTTCGATGACGCAAGTTTGATGATCAAATTGATGATAGCCCAAGCATAAAGAAAGAATTTTTAAGTTCTTATGTTACAGTTTTTGACCAAGTTGACAAAAAAACATTAACATCATAACATTTAAAGAAAGAAAGATTCTCTCAATTTTTCAGAAAAAAAAAGTATTTATCACGTTTTATTTGCTTTCTCCTTATTCATCTGACTTGGGACAGTGAATTTCCGAGACTAAGTACAGTTTTTATTTCAGGACAGGGAGTTTCAGTAAAGACATATAATTTCACTTGGAACAGGGAATCTTTTACATGGAACGGAAACTTTTCAAAATAATTTGTATTCGAATTGAGAAGAGAAGAATTCAAGAAAATCGCTCTTCCAGTTTAAAATTCGTCAAAATTTGAAAGTCCGGGCTTCATGATTTTGAATAAAGAGAGTAGTTCAAGTAGATTTTAAAGTAGAAGTAGCAATTCGAATAAGAAAATGATATAGTTATAGTTCAAAATTCATTCATTTCGTTGAAAATTGTATTTTTTAATGTTAAAAGATGGAGTTGTATCGACCCTCAGTTTAAATAATAATTGTATGTTGATGGTCCAAATTGGCTTTAGGGTCATGAAAGAATTCAAATCAGTTTCTCATTGAATCAGACGTTTCGGCCTCTGTTAAGTTTTGGACAAGATTTCAACTATTCTGGTAGAGGGTTCATCATTTCAGGTAGAAACTCGTCTTTCTGGTTTAAAATTAAAATACTACAGTTAAAAATTTACAATGGTATTTTAAGTTTCATCATTTTTCTCAAAAATCGATTTGATTAAGAACATTGTATTTTTTGGTATAAAATTAATCTTTCTATTGGACAATTAATCTCCTTGTTGGAATATTCACATTTATGGTTGAAAATTGAAGTGCTCTAGTTAAATATTTATCATTTTAGTTGAAAATTCATCTTCTTGGTTTGCGATGCAAATTGTTCTAGTTGAAGATTCAGAATGTTATTTGACAATTCGTCACTTTGGTTTGAAAATGAACTATTTTGTTAGAAATACATTTTTTTGGTTATCGCAAATTGATTTTTTCAATTGTAAGTTAAAGTGTTTCAACTTTTGTGAAAAAATGATATTTTTTCGTGGAAAGTTTTAGTATTTTTTTCAAAATTAATTTTTTCTGCAATTCTTGATTTGTTTTATTAAAGGATGTTTAGAATGAATGTCACGAATTGAAATCAATGTTTGCGTTTTGCGACAAATATCAGTATGTTACTTTTAGTTGACGGGGAAAAACCGGGAATTTGAAATTGTCTGTCAAATCGCCACCCTGGTTCCTCTAATTCGTGATCTCATCCATGAAAAAACTAAAACAATTCGCCAACTGGTTATTTAAAATACTCATACTTGGTCAAAAATTGTCCGGTAATTCAATTCAGTGACCAGAAATTTTTCTCGAATTTTCTCATATGTATATTATTTTGTTAAAAATACAACTGTTTAGTTTGAAAGTTATATTCTTGGTAAAAAATTAAACGGTTTGGTTTATATTTGTACTTCTTTGTTAAAGAATAATTTTTTTTTTGAAGATTCATCTCTTTGGTTGAAAATGTATCTTTCTTAGTTGAAACTTACGATAACTGGTTGACAAATTATTGTTTCGAATTCGAAATTCAAATATTTAGTTAAAATTTATGTATTGTATTAAGGTCATGTTAAACATGGGTCACGTGACCCAAATTATCGATTTTTTTTGCAACAACTCACATCCGCACCGAAATAGATATC
>WSXT02114201.1:0-11115 GCA_011762715.2 Neuroterus valhalla
CGAAAAAAAAAAAAATACCTTAAAAAAAAAAAAAAAATGAAATTCATTTCCTCTTAAATTCACCTTTTCTTATTTCAAATCGAATTTTCACTGATGAAATTGAATTTAGGTCAAAATCCGTGACATGTTCCGAAGCCATAGAGGGAGTGACAAAATGAAATTGGATTAATTATTTTGTGTTCTTGACTTACTTTGCGGAAAATAAAGTAACAAAACAATTTATATAAGTGCATAGTGGACGGATTCTGAAACACGTAGAAAATTTTCAGCGTACATGATGCATTTATTTATATTATTTTTTGTTTTCTGAAAGTAAGATTACTTTTTAATGACTCTATTTCCCAAGTGTTTTTGCACACATATTTATACGAGTGTCATTAGGTAAGAATATGTTAAAAAAAAATTGCTATCATTATGCTCAGTTATTATCTCATACGATTTTCTGTTTATGCGCGTTATAGGCGCTGAAAGAAATGCCATTTCAGAGTATGCCAAGACAATAACGTTGCACATTATCTGTATGAGCGAACTAGGCTGGATTCGCGCCAATCCTGCATAAATTGAGATTTAGATTTAGAAGGTCGGATGTTGATGTTGAGAACGAATTTTCCTTTCGCGGGCGACCTTCCGCTCAAGATTTTCCTTTCTTTTCCGAACAATAGAGATCTCTTACGAGGAAGTCGACATGGACTTGCCATCCGGTTGAACGCCGCCACAATAAAGATTTGATACAAGAGGCATACTTGAAATCAAATACGGAAGGAGTTTTCATTTGGCGGAATTTTTTAAAAGAACCTGGAAAAATTGAAAGAGTCCTGATATTCACATAAAACAACTCTGAAAACCTGGAAATGTACTGGTTTAATAACAAACCTGGTCATTTTTATCGCCATTGATTTTTGAAGTTCTAGTGATTATTTTAGTATACTTTTCTGTTTATTTGACAATTTGAGATTGTTAGAATAATAGTTTAATCTTCATGGTCAGACCAATTTTTTAAATTTGACTGTTGAATTTTTGACTAAGAATGAACAGTTTTCAACAAAATAGTTGAATTTTCGAAAAAGAAAATGATGTTTCAAAAATATCGTTCAATTATCAACTTACGAAGATGATTTTAAAAAATGTAATCATCAACAAACAGTTCCATTTGTAATTTAATAAATAGTTGATATTTCAGGCGAAAGGGTTGAATTTCCACAGAACGGTTTTTCAAACAAATAGTTGAGTTTCTATCGAAAAAAATGAATATTCAACCGAGTAAGTCAAATTTTTTAAAAAGAAGATTAAACTTAGAACAAAACCAGATGCATTTTAGACCCAACTGTCGAATTCTTAAGTTGAAAAAACGAACTTCTTTAGAGAACAATCGGAATTTGAATCCTGAAGGATCGAAGAATTTTCTTTGTTAACGAAGAAAATGATAGAGTTCTAATATTTGAAACAGAAAGAGATTTTATTTCAAAATAAAAGCAGTTTAATTTTATCAAAGAAAATTAATTCTCAACGAAAAATGTTAAAGTTGATATTTAAACCGAAAGAGATTATGATGTAAGATGAAGAAACAGTTACATTTTAACAAAAGAGACAAAGTTTTAACAAAATGATGAAATCTTCAACCAAAACAGTTTTTTTTTACCCAAACAGTTGAAAATGCGAATCCTCTAGAAAACAGTTGAATTTCCAACCCTATGATATAATTTCCAACAAAAAAGTTTTTTTTTACCATGAACGAGATAAACTTCAGCTAAATGAATGAACTTTCAACAAAATAGTTTTTATCTTTGACCGAAAACAGTACTTTCAAAGAAAAATAGTAGGATTTTCTTAATTTGTTGTATTGAGCTTGGAATTTATCTCATTTAGTTACGAATTCTTTACTGTTTGTTTGCAAAAGTAACTATTTTGTTGAAAAGTCATATCTTAGATCAAAAATTCAAATACTTGGCTGAAAGTTGAACTACATTGTTGAAAATTAATTTCTTGAGTTGAAAATTCATATTTTTGATAAGAAATACGTTTCATTTTGTGTTGAAAACTAATTTGAGTTAATTGAAAATTTAAATTATTCACTTTTGGTTAAGAATCCACATTTTTTGATAAATCTCCAACCATCAGGATGGCGACTTCACCGGGAAATCGCAGGAAATGACGGGGAATTTCATTGATCGGGGGAAACCCGGGAAATGATGTAAATTTCTTTTTGTCTGATACTGGAATATTGAATATACATCTATACATTGTGAGAAAAATAATTTATATTTCTTTTTCCATTATAAGAAAAACATTCTGCGAATTTGTTGCTCCGTGAGATTTTTTTAGCTCATAATTATTTAGCTTACAATATTAAAATTATAATTCGAATTTAAAAGAGTAATTTTTAAAAATCGCTCTTCGAATTCAAAATACGTCACAATTTGAAAGTACCCTCTTTTTAGTTATTTCAAATAAACGAATTACTTCAAGAAGTTTTTGGAATAAAAGCAGTAGTTTGGAGAAGAAATATTTCCAAATTATGATAGGAAACTTGTTAAAATTGCTCATTACGGATTTATCATTTTTAAGTTGAATACATTGATTTTTGAAATTATAAATAAAACTATTTTGTTGAGAATTGCTGTAGTATGTAAAAAACTCGCCTTTTTTGTAGGAAAATAATCTTTATATGCGGTTAAAAAATCCATCTCTTTCGCATAAAATACATTCATTAGTTTTAAATTATTAAAAATTAATTGCTTCTACTGAAAATCAATTTGTTCCATCTTTAGTGGAAAATTGATCTTTTCTAGTTAAAAATTTTACAATTTGGATGAAAATTTCTCTTTTTTATTTAAAAAACCAATAATTTCATTGAAAATTCACATACTATGTATGTTGAAAAATACATTTTTTTGAAGAAAATTATCTTTTCCTCCGAAAGTGAGTTCTCTTGTTTAAAAATTCTTTTTTACGGTTAACCATACTAGTTATACAGTTGAATATTTTTTATGTTATTCGAAAATTCATCTAGTGAGAAACACCTATGTTCGTTTCAAAATTAATTTTTGAAGCCGAAAACGTTGTTATTCCTTTTTTTGGTTGGAAATTATTGTTTTTATATTTTAAAATTCAACCATCTTCTTGAAAAACTGTATTCTTTGGTTGAAAATTAATTGCTTCTCCTGAAAATCAATTTGTTCCATCTTTAGTGGAAAATTGATCTTTTCTAGTTAAAAATTTTACAATTTGGATGAAAATTTCTCTTTTTTATTTAAAAAACCAATAATTTCATTGAAAATTCACATACTATGTATGTTGAAAAATACATTTTTTTGAAGAAAATTATCTTTTCCTCCGAAAGTGAGTTCTCTTGTTTAAAAATTCTTTTTTACGGTTAACCATACTAGTTATACAGTTGAATATTTTTTATGTTATTCGAAAATTCATCTAGTGAGAAACACCTATGTTCGTTTCAAAATTAATTTTTGAAGCCGAAAACGTTGTTATTCCTTTTTTTGGTTGGAAATTATTGTTTTTATATTTTAAAATTCAACCATCTTCTTGAAAAACTGTATTCTTTGGTTGAAAATTAATTTTTGGTTAAAAATCCTATTATTCCTCTTGAAGATTCATTTCTTCAGTTAGAAATTCGATTTTCTGTTTTGAAATTCAACTGCTACAGCTAAAACATTTATATTTTTGTTTGAAAATTCATCATTTTGTTCAAAAATATAACAATTTGTTGGAATGTTAGTTTTTTTTTGGTGAAAGTTATTTTCGATTCTTAAAAGTAATTTTTTAAATTGAAACTTCAATTTACTTCAATTGAAAATTCCATAGTTGTAGTTAAAAACTCATTTGTGTGGTTAAACATACATTTTTTTAAATTTAAAATTTGAACATTTTTCGATTGAAAACTTGTCTTGTTTCAGTTGAAGATTCTTTGTTTTAGTTCAAAACTCTTATGTTTGATATGAAATTATCATTATTTTTTTTTATATATTTAAATTTTAAATATCGAATATTTTCAATGAAACACTAGCTTCCAAGTTTTTTTTTTTAGTAAGAAGAATTGGTAGTTTTTGACTCTGATGAACAGAAAAAAAGACTTCTTGGTTCCTTTCGTAAATTTAGTTTGGCAGAAAGCCAAGAAGAAAGTGATAGGTTGTTGTAAATAGTTTGTTTCCCCCTCAATATTTCACTCGGTAACTTTTGAAATAGCTACTAATCTTTCTCTGTGTCAGGTATTTTCTATTTTGGAAAATTGGTCAGTCATCTTTTCAATTCGAGTAGGGCTGCAGGTGTAGAATTATTGTGGGAATGTGGAGTAGGGCGTAATTTTACCTTTTTGAGTTTCAAACTTTATGGGGGATCTATGACGATCCTTTCACGGAAGAGGAGAGGTTCCTCGACCCTTCAAAGTTATCCCGAAGGACCTCTGCTTCCTTATTTAGGGGCTCTTAACTCTCTTCCCTTCAAACCATCCGAGAAGTCCTTATTTCCGTTTTCAGTACTCGACAGAAGGAAGTAAGTCCTATTTCCGAATTTCAGAAAATTCATTATTTCAGCTAACTTATTACAACTCCAATGGGAAAATAATTTTTTGCAACACATCCATCATAAAAATGACGACATTTCGTGTCTGTATTGCTCGTGCAAAGTGCCAGATATAGTCAGACGCTAATTTTACAGTTATCAGGTATTTTGCGCACTAAGGTGGCCTTAACAATTTTTTTTCGAATTTTTATGCAAAACGCCCGGGATTTGTTCGAATCAGAAAAAAAAATTTACGCATTTTTTTTTGAAAAAAAAAATATGTAGAGGTTGTGCAAGCCCCATGAAGTTTAACAAGTATTTACCAAAAGAAAAAAAGAATTTTTGTAAATTTGATTCAGAATTCTTAATATTAGAAGAATCGGGTTCGAAATTCACAATTAGTCACAGAATGCGAATATAATATTACTTTTCAATTATCGACCCCGTAAGTCTGCTTTATAGGGTCCCAAAACCCCCCATAAGTGAAAAAATGCGCTTTTCGATTTTTCGGCGCTAATTATGATTTTTTTGCGGTTCTTTTAACGCGATGTTTATTTAAATTGTTTAAACAATTTATTATTGTTTTCAGCAACTTTCTCTTAGAAAAGGGTTAGAAAGTCGAAGTTTTTTATGAATTTTTCAACTCATTTTCAACGTTTCAGTTGAAGCGAGGTAATAATCAATTGAAGATGACAAAAATAATTGTTTAAACAATTTGTTAATAATTATAACAATATTCTCTCAGAATAATGCTATAAAGATGCGGTTTTTCTGAATTTTTCAACTTTTTGTCCACTTTTCACTTAAAGTAAGTAATTATTAAATTAAATTTAGCAAAAATAATTGCTTAAAAGAATTGTAAATGTTTATAGCTATCTTCTTCTAGATTGATACTACAAAGGTGCGGTTTTTTCCTGAAATTTTAAACTTTTTATTACTTTTCAATTAGATTAAAGTAATAATTAATTCATGTTAAAAAAATAATTGTTGAAACAATTCATTATCATTGCTTATAATATTTTCTTTGCTTAATGATAGAAACTTTCGGTTTTTTTTTCTGAAATTTTCAACTTTTTTCCCACTTCTCACTTGAAGTGAGTTAGAATTTAATTTAACAAAAATAATTGTTCAAAGAAATCATTATTTTTTATGGCTGTCTTCTCTTAGGTTAGTGTTAAAAAGTTGCTGTTTTTTCTAAACTCTTATTGTTTATAACCATTTTCTCTTAGACATGTGCTAGAAACTTGTGGTTTTTTTCTGAAATGTTTAACTTTGCACTGAATGACATTTTAATGAAATTCAATTAGATTTAATTAGATTGAATTTATTAAGTTGTTGGTTAAATTAGATTGCTTCTTATTTAAAATAGAAATTTTTTTCTTTTGAAATATGAACCATTATATTTTTTATTAAAAATTTATATTTTGAGGTCCGAAATTCAGCTCTGGATGAAAGTTGGATTACTTTCTTAAAAATTCAAGTTTTGCGATGAAGATCCATAATTTTAGTAGAAAATTCGAAATTCGAATTTGACTAAATGAATTCAGTTTTTTTGTTTCAATTTATTTTTGTTGAGCATTGAGAAAAGAACAAAAATAATTTACTTTAAACAATACAATACTATTGAGAATATTATTCTCTCTAATTTTTATTTATTATTTGTACACAACTCAAAAGGTAAAGTAAAGTTAAACATTCCAGAAAAAAACCGCAACTTCTCAGCACTAATCTAAGAAAAGATTGTCATAAACAATGAAAATTTGTTCAAACTATTATTTTTATTAAATTAAATATTAACTCACTTCAAGTGAAAAGTGGGAAAAAAGTTTAAATTTTCAGAAAAACCACAACTTTCTAGCACTTATCTAAGAGAAAATGGTTATAAACAATGATAAATTGTTTGAATAAACATGTTTGTTAACTTGCATTAAATATTACTTAACTAAGTGAAAAGTGGACAAAAAGCTCAAGAGCTTAGAAAAAACTGCAACTTTTTAGCACTTATATAAAAGAAGGAAACCATAAACGATAATCTTTTGTTTTAACAATTATTTTTGTTAAATTAAATTGAATATCAACTCATTTCAAGTTTCTATCATTGAGCAAAGAAAATATTATTGGCAATGATAATAAATTGTTTGATAAATTATTTTTTTAACGTGAATTAATTATTACTTCAATCTAGGTGAAAAGTGATAAAAAGTTAACAATTTCAGAAAAAAACCGCAACTATGTAGTATTAATCTTGAAGAAGATAGCTATAAATATTTACAGTTTGTTCAAACAATTATTCTTGCTAAATAAAATAAAATAATTACTTACTTTGAGTGAAAAGTGGACAACAAGTTGAAAATTTCAGAAAAACCCGCAACTTTGTAGCATTATTCTAAGAAAATACCCTTATAATTAGTAAAAAATTGTTCAAATCATTATTTTTGGTAATTTTAATCGATTATTACTTTGCTCCAACTGAAACGTTGTAAACAATTTGAAAAATTCAGAACAAACATTGACTTTCTAACCCTTCTCTAAGAGAAAGTTACTAAGAACAATAATAAATTGTTTGAACAATTCAAATAAACATTTAATTATCAGTATAAAGTAGTATTTCATGAATTTGAAACAATCTGCGTTAAAAAAACTGCAAAAAAATCATAATTAGCGCCAAAAACTCGAAAAATCCATTTTTTCATTTCTGGGGTTTTTTTGGGACCCTATAAAACAAACTTATGGCGGTGATATTTGAAAAGTAATATTTTATTCGCGTTCAATGACTAATTGTGAAGAGAAATAGTAAATTTTGAACTCGATTCACCTAATATTGAGAATTCTGAATAAAATTTACAGAAACGTCTCCTTTTCTTATAGGAAATACACGTTCAACTTCATGGGGCTTGCGCCACCTCTAAATATTATTATTTTTTTTTTCAAAAAAAAAAATGGATTCATTATTTTGTGGATCCGAGCGAATTTCCGGGCGTTTTGCATAAAAATCAGAAAAAAAGTTTTTCTAATGCATTTTTGAACCACCCTTTTGCGCACACTGTGGAATAGCGCCATTTTCCTGCACTTTTTGCAAAAATTATGGTGTTTGACACATGCGAAAAGCAATTCTATTTCTTGCACTTGTTACTCAATATACTATAATTAATACCAAGCTGAGTAACATTTACATTTTATTTTCAAATCTAAAAAAATATATTATTTAACATTGTGCGTTTTGACAGAGGACGTTAACCTCACGACACTATTTTTACTCTTTATTTCCATCTCTTCCCTTCTTTCCCACTTTATCCTAGTAAACACATACGGTATTGCGTCAGAATGGAAAAGATTTGATAATCTAATCTCATTTCGTGTAACTGAATTCTGGGAGCCTTTCGACAAACTCCGTATAGATGCGTAGATGATTTTCTCGGAGTGCATTAAGCATACATTTGCCCCACTTGAAAGTTCTTTGTGTAAAAAAAAAAAAACGAGCGATACCTAAAGGCTGAGGTTGTCGTGTTCATTAAGTATGCGGTGGACGGGCTTCATGGAGAATATATATACAAGTAAGGGGGCCCCATGCTCTGGGGTGGTTGTACTATTGATTTTTTTCACCCTGTTCCGCGTTGAATTATCGAGAGTCCATATCTTATGCGGCCAGTTGCTGGCATTATGCCCTCTCTACGCATACATACATTTATAGTTTTATGCAGTACATAGTTACTGCATATAAAGACCATAGACCGTGCCAAAGCCTTATGTGAAAATTCTCGAGTTTTAAAACTAGCTGAAAATAACAATACAGCTGAATCAAGACTTATTCCAGGAGAAATCATTGATATTTATTATATAATTATTACCTTTTTGAGGACAGTTAGTGTATTTTTTAACCCAATGGTTCGATTTTCAAGTCGGAAACGTGCATATTGAACTAGAAAGTCAAATTTCCAAACAAAAAAGTTTACGATTCAACCAAAAACAGTTGTATTTTTCTACCCAGTACTTGAATTTCCAACGAAAAAAGACGAATTTTCAACAAAACAGTTGAACTTCTAACAAAATAATTGATCTTCCAACAAAATCTGATCAAATTTCTAGGTATAAAGATGAATTTTAACGCAAGAAGATACATTTTCTACAAAAAGACGAATTTTTGACAAAATAAAAGAACCTTCGACCAAATGGTTGAATTTTTATCTCGAAGTCAAAAACATAATTTTTTAACCAAAATCTTTTTTAACTAAATTTGTAACCAAATTGTTGGATTTTCGAAGTACAAAATGAATTTTCGATCAGAGAAGATAAATTTTTAACCAATTAGGTAGACTTTTACCAAAAAACAACTTATTTTCCATCAAGAACGAGATCAAGAAAATTATTTTACTACAAAAAGAAAACTTTAAACAAAATACAATCTTTATTTCATAAAAAATAATCTCTAAACTAAACATAGAATATGCTCTGAATCCCAGATGAAAAAATTGTTTTGTTTGATAGAAAATGAATCTTCAACGAAATAGTTCAACTTTCAACCATGAAGTTGAATTTTCAGCCAAGAAAGATAAAATTTTAACCTAATAGATGACTTCAACAACAAAAATTAGGTTTCTATCAAAAATATTCTACAAAAATGACGAATTTTCAATCAAAGGGGTGGATATTGATAATAAATGGATTTTAAACCGAATAATTACACTTCTACCCCTATTAGTTGAATTTTCAACCAAGAAAATGAATTTTCAAAAAAATGAAATTTTGTCCAAATAGATGACTTTTTAACAAAAAGATTAATTTTATATTAAAAATATTCTACAAAAATGACGAATTTTCAATCAAAGGGATGGATATTGATAATAAATGGATTTTAAACCGAATAATTACACTTCTACCCCTATTAGTTGAATTTCGAACCAAGAAATTGAATTTTCAAAAAAATGAAATTTTGTCCAAATAGATGACTTTTCAACAAAAAGATTAATTTTCTATTAAAAAGATTCTACAAAAATGATGAATTTTCAATCAAAGGGGTGGATATGGATAATAAATGGATTTTCAACGGAATAGTTACACTTCTACCCCTATTATTTGAATTTCCAACCAAGAAATTGAATTTTCAGAAAAATGGAATTTTGTCCAAGTAGATAACTTTTTAACAAAAAGATTAATTTTCTATAAAAAAGATTCTACAAAAAAGCCGAATTTTCAATCAAATGGGGTGGATATTCGTAATAAAAAGATTTTTAACCAAATATTTACACTCCTACCCCTATTAGTTGAATTTTCAACCAAGAAACTGAATTTTCAGAAAAGTGAAATTTCGTCCAAATAGATGACTTATTAACAAAAAGATTAATCTGCTATTAAAAAGATTCTACAAAAATGACAAATTTCCATTGAAAGGGGTGGATATTGGTAATGAAAGGATTTTTAACCAAACAGTTACACTCCTACCCCTATTAGTTGAATTTTCAACCAAAAAATCAAATTTTCAGAAAAATGAATTTTCGTCGTAGATGACTTTTTAAAAAAAAAGATTAATTCTCTACCAAAAAGGTTCTACAAGAACGAAAATTTTCATTAAAATACATACATTTTTGAGCATATATTCTATTTTTCGACTAAAGAGGTGGGTATTGAAAATAAATGGATTTTGAATCAGATAGTTCAACTTTCAACCATTAGTTGAATTTTTAACCAAAAAATATTAATTTCCGAGTGAATAGTCAAATTAACATAAAAAAGATCAGTTTTCTACCAAGAAGTTAAACACTCACCCAATTAGTTGAATATTCAACTAAGAAAGATGAATTTTCAACCGAATATTTGAATTAAGAACGAAAAAAGTGAGTTTACTACCAAGAAGATTAATATTATTGTATAAGGCGGATTTTAATGATGACTTTGGATTTTCGAAGCCAAGAAGACGCAAAAATATCAATTTTTAACAGAAGTTAATTTATAAACAAATAGCAGAATTTTAAACTAAAATGATGGTTCTTGAACCAAGAAAGAATGAATTTTCCACGAAGAAGTTCAATTTTGAACTTAGTAGTTCATTTTTTATAGAAAACAGTGAATCTTTAACAAGAAATGTATTATTTGATATTTCAATCAAACAAGATTTAAAGTTCAAACAAAAAAGAGTTGGATTCAACCAAAAAAGAGGGATTCTCAACAAAATATTAGAATCCCTAAGCAGAACAGATAAATTTCCTATCAAACAGTTGCATTTTTAACTAAAAAGTACGTTTTTTAAACTCAGAAGATGAACTATCTTCCAAAAAGATGAATTTTCAACAAAATTAATTAAGTTTCAAGCAAATTTATGAATTTTTATTTTAAAAAATCAATCTTTCAAAAAAAAGTCAATTTTCAACAAGAGTCCAAAATCCAACCAAATAGTTGGATTTTGATCCGAAAAGATGATTTTCTAAACAAGACGTTCAACTTTCTAACAGGTAGGGTGAGTGATCCAGTGGCTGAACAGTCACCAGTGAATGAACACTAATGCGAAAAATATATAAATATAGCCTTTCGAAGTTAAAGTCTTTATGACTTTTTATATATTTTAAATCTTGAAGTAATTTTGAAGAGTTTGATATACAATTCATT
>WSXT02114212.1:0-11114 GCA_011762715.2 Neuroterus valhalla
CTTTTTTATAATTTTAAGCACGATTTTACTGATCACTGAAGAGTAGCACCTTAACCAGAAAAAATAGTTACACGTACAGAATATCTTGTAATATCAACCAGAACGTCTGATTATCTCAACCAGGATACCTTGTTATATCAACCAGAACGTCGTAGACCTGAGTTACCAGACAAATGTCTGGTAAGAGATTCCAGTGTATCTTACCAGAAATTGTGGTTGAATCTACCAGAGAATCTGATTAAAACAACTAAAAAATCATCAACCAGAATGTTCTCATACATTTAACCAGAATTTATAGTTAGGGCATATTTAATATTCTTTTCTGGTTAGTTCAACTAGAATTTTTTTTGAGTGAATCTTCGAAAAATGAAATAATTTAGTCCTGTCTTTTTATGACGGTCGTAAAGTCATACCAGGAACCTTCTAACGGGATTAATTTTTATTATATTAGAAAATTTTGTGTCTCAGATGTGAATCATATAATTTCAATGGGAGAAATATTTCTCAACTGTAAAAACCAGAAATCTCTTCTATTATGGTATCATTCTTTTGCATGTCTTGTTTTTGTGTAAGATGACTTAATGCTGTGATTTTCAATGTAAAACAAATGATTCTGGGATTGAAAAAGTGGTCTTCTTTTTTAGGACTACTCAAGACTATTTTTTCTGATCTCTATTCTAATACCTTAAATGAGCCATGATATACTACCTACTTTTTACAGTATTTTCAGACAAGACTATGCTCTTTCACTATTGCATGAAAACCAGCAAGTACAGAATTGAGGCTAGTATTACGGATATTTCCGTAATAAGAAAAAACTGGAAATGCGTAAGATGTATGGAAGATTACATTTTATCGGAAAGTACTCGAACATTTTTTCGTTAGCACCACTTTAAATTTTGAAAGTCTAAATTTGCAATCCACCAATATATTGAATTCATGTATGCGCTTACCCCGAAAGGGATTTGGCCTAATGGTATAATGATAAAAATAATGTATCTGCATTGCCTTACTAATCCTTATAGAATTGCTTTTATTCTGCATTTGCAAAGCTCTGATTTTGTTTAGAACTGTTTCATTTGTAACGCTTCAATGTGGGAGATTTCAATAACTTGTTTTATTTTTAGCCACCGTAAGTGTAGTCCCTATTTACACGTTTTTTGTAAATTCAGAAGAGGAAACTTTTCTTATTTTGCAATCAATTATCAAAATGCCATCCACTTGTTCAGAATTATTGTGATATTTCTAACATGTCAAAATTGCGTAGCATTATTGGACAATAAATTCTTATTTCAAAGTCTAGGATGGTTTATGTATGTGAACTAAACAAGTATTGTGTATTATCTTTACTCTTACATATAAGGGTATCTCATCAATCGCAATAATTTGCACGAAAAACTAAGCCGTTTGACAGAATATTTGGGATGATGTAGAAGAGGGAAAGCAATCAAAAGTAAACAAATATCCTGCCCGCTGCGCGGGCACATTCTCATTGCGCAAATTTGAGCGCGCCTAGGGCTTAGGGCTTAGGGCGTAGGCATTAGGCTTAGGGCCTGGGGCGCGTGTCATCCGGATCTCGCGCTTCGCGCTCGGCTTTAAACGTGCTTGATTCAGTTTACATTATAATGCATACACAGACTTGCAAATATTGAAAAACTGCTGAAAACCTCTGCTTCTATGAAGATAATCGAATTTTTTCTTCATTTCTGATGAATTTTTTCTTTTATATTAGGTTTACTTAAGGCTCTACTGGCCTTAAGGAACACTTTCTCATTACAATACTCGACACTGATATTTACATCTTGCATAGTTTGGCTATAAAATTGAATTTTTCATTGTGTAAAAAGCTTTGTCATGATTAAAACAAAAAATATACGCCTTATTGAAAAAAAAAATTTGTATAACTTGTAGAACTTTTTAAGATGAACAATTTTTTCATTTTTTTCATATCTCGCATAGTTTTCCTCAAAAATGGAATTTTTCATTTTTGGTAACATTTTTCACGATTTGAACAAAAACTATGCATCTTATGGAATAAATGTTAAATATAAAATTTATAGGTATCTTTAAAATTAATAATTTTCGTTCTTAACATTTTTTGGCACCTTGCATAGTTTGAGCGGAAACATGCATTTTTGATGTTGCAAAAAGCGATTTTAATGGATAAAACCAGAACCATTGGTCAAAATGGCTGGTTAACGAACTCGTCCTTTCTTTTTCGGCCTCGAAAAATTGTGCCAAAGCACAATCCAATATGATCATTCTTTCGAAAGTTATCGAGTTGACACATTATTTTTCATTATTTTATGCGATCAAAATAAGAAAAACCGATTTTTTGAGAAAATTCAAAAAGTTGTATTCACCATCTTGTAGAGTTCCCAAGAAGAAACATTTTTTCTATCCGACTTTCTTCTCAATCTTGCGTTATTTGGCTAAAAATTCTCATTTTCTTTTATATTTTTGAATTTTGAAAATACCATAACTCTGCCAATTTTGTTTTTATCGGAAAAAATGAGGGGGATGAATTGTTTCACTTTTGACGTACTGCGAGAAATTGTACTTACAATTTTTGAGTCTTGGAAAAAAGGTCCAAAAAAATGTTCAAAATGCTCCCCCTCTTCGATTTTTTATCCAAAGTAGCTGGTTAGAGAACTTGACCTGTCTTTTTGGTCCCTCAAAATGTTTGCCAAAGGGCAATCAAATCCGATCATTCTGTCGAAAGTTATCGAGTATACAGATTACAGACTACAGACAGACAGACATGCAGACACCTCCGTAAAAACTTTTTTTTCTGACTCAGGGGGTCTCAAAACGTGGAGATTTCATCAAATCCGCGAAAATCAATTTTCACATAAAACCAATACCTTCTCATTCAGAATGAGAATGTAATAAAAGCTACAGAATCAGAGAATCTATGCATCATCAACATACGTGAAGTAGCGTGGAAAATAGTGGTGTCGAACAATGATTGTTTTATGGACTAACGAAGAATTAACTTGGTTCTGAAATGTGGTCCAAAGCGCATGCCTTAGCCCCCACGTCCAACTGACCACTCTCTTGGCCAGTGGTATCACTGTTAATTTTATTACATCGATCAGTAGTTATCGGTAATTTTTCATTGATTTCATTAATTCCCACAAATTTCATATATTACCACAAATATAATAAATTTCCACAAATTTTATGAATGACCACAAATTTCATAAATTACCATACATTTTTATAAATTACCACGTATATAATAAATTACCAAAAATTTCTGGAATTGCCAGAAATTGTATAAATTATCACAAATCTCTTAAATTATCACAAATTTCATAAATTTCCAAAAATTTGATACATTTCGCAAATTTCATTAGGTCCATGAATTTCATAAGTTTCCGAAAATTCTCACAAATTTAATACATTTCCTTAGATTTTATGAATTACAATGAATATCCTAAATAACCACGAATTAAATCAATTTCACGAATTTTAGTAAAATTCATAAATCAATAGGAATCGAATTTTTTCAATTCCCATACATTTTATCAGTCTAGATAAATAGCCATAATTCTCCAATTTTCTTACATTTATGTTAACATATCGGTTACTGATATTTCCCTCAAAACTCCTACAAAATCCTAATAATCTGATGTTACTCAATTACTGAACTAGTTTTATCCTTAGCACCGGGGAAATGTATAAGGAATCACAGCTGATGAAAAAGTAGGTACTTGTTAAATACTATAACACGTATTTTCTTTTTTGATTTATTAGTAACCTCCGAAAATTGGCTAAGTTGTCGTGAGTTTAAGTGAAAAAAAGATCAATTTTTGATTTTAAGAAAAACCAGTTTCTCATCAATTTCGGGAACAGTAGGGATACAAAATATATTTTCCGGTAAGGAAAAGATGAGCAATGAAATTCAGTATTGAAACGCACTCTTAAAGATTGAAAATCCGTGACCCCATTTTAAAATGGGCAGGGATTACCCTACTCTCTGAGAAATCATTTCAGAGTACATGGTCGTGTGAACAACTATCCTTGCCTCACCATAGCGAGCGAGCACAGATGCGAAAGGGATGGATTGGATTTGCCATCTTGCGCGTAGCAGAAACATTCAGGATACTGCCGTCTGGCTATTTTGAGTTCGGCTTTTTTCTTAGATAGACAAATTTTCATTCTTTGTGTAAACTCAAATGGGTCAGGCAGTGAAGTCATGATAGAGTTTCTGCCATCTCTTTAAATTTCATCGATATATCTTCTTTGGTTTCAAATTGAGAAGGCGTGGATAATTTTTGCTAAAATTATGAACAAAAATATGTCATATTTGCTATCATAATGGATAAGCTACATTAGAGGATGCGTTTTATCTACATATGCACTTTTTTATTTTAAAAAATTTTCTGGTTACAGAGATGTCATTTCAGGGAGACCATGTGCTGCGCTTTGCTGTTTACACTTGGAAAAATTGCTTATACAGAGAAAATGGATGTTTACTCTCGACATACGGATGTTTTGAGTCGACATATTTGATGTTTAACCATTGGATGGCCATCTCGATATTCAAGGTTCTGTGGATATTAAAGATATAAAGGTACATTTTCAAAAGAGACTAGTAGTTTATAAACTATTCTCTCTTTCCGAAAAATTGATAGAGGTATTGCTTTTATTTGTGGATAGAATAAAATATCCATAATTCTTCTACGAACCTCCATATAATGCTGCCAGTGATAGCGATGACATGATCTTATGCCTAAATATGTCATAGTAACGGCTTCTTTGTACGATTTATTCATGAACTCAATGGGGAATATCGTATAATATATTTTCGACACTAAACTTTACTGGAAATATAATTTAAGGATAATTGAGGGAGTATTATTTTTGTTCCCTCCAAATGCACTCTCAGAAATTTCCTTTCAACGATGAAGTTGGTCCTCTAAACGTAAGAGTAAAATACTTTAGAAGCAAGTTCTTTTCACTCTTAAACGATCTAGTTTAACGCTGAAATTAAGTCGTCTGAACTATAGAGTCACGCATTTTCATCTTTAGAAGGTGATCACTTTTGACGTGAAACGATTCTTAGATTAACGCTAAGAGTATACACTTTAATTGTGAAAGGATTGCATTGTAAAAACATGGTGTTGCTATTCCATGCATGCGCACATACATGCAACCTTGAATGATTCGATGCTCTCAAATAGTTTTACGGTAAAAGTACGTCACACTTTATCCTGTAACTGCTTCTCCTATGCGTTAAAGTAGAGTCGCTTATCGTTCGAACGATGCTTAGTTAAACGACTTGCACTTTAACCGTTAAAGTATCTGTTTCCAACTCTAATTCTCAAACGATTGCATCTCAACCGTTAAAAAGTTACTTTATCGCTGAAAGGAAATTTCTGAGAGTATGTACACGCTAAGAATATGTTGAAATATTTTGTTCATGAAGATATTATATAATACCAGGAGACATATTTTCATGAGCATTCCGCTAATATGTTGAGAATTTCTTGATAGAATTTGTTTATAACCTTTATAATCACAACTCAACAATTCTTTTCATTTCACGAACCCCTAAGTATTGAGTTACGCTAAGCGATGGAAAAATGTTCCCAAGATGATAAAACAACTGTTGCAGATTCTATAGTTTGTGAACCGTGACACTGACAGCGCAGCGCACAGTCGCACTAAAACGGCGAAGTCTCGGGCACCATAAGTGCCTGCATCCATTTCTTCTCTGAATGAAAGGTGATTCCATAAAGAATATCTTTTCTCAAATTTGAAAAAATTGAAAGGCAAATTTTTTACGGGGAATGGGATCGAAAAATTTTTCTTCCCTGTTCGTCAAGGAAAATTTCGAAATTTGTTTACAAGCTTTAATATTCCAAAAGTGAAAATCCAATTATTGATTCTAGAAATGCAGTAATTAAGAAATAATCCAACTCAAAAATTTCACATTGCCTAACTGCCATAATTTTGGAAATTCGCAAAAATCCTTTGGGCGCAGCATGTCCCTTATACTGCACTCTAATTTCACCCAGTTAAATAAAAATCTAAGGATCACTCACAGATTCTGATATTTCTGACGTGTACCTGACCTAATTGAAGGGAATCTGAGAACCAAGCGTTTGAGAAAAAGCTTGATTTTTTCTAGAACTTTCGTCTGCATTTCAAAGTGCATATGTAGATACAATGCAGTATTTTGATAAGAGCATTGGGATGAATTTTTTGTTGGTACAGCCTGACATCCGATACAAGCAACTAATGAAAAAAATCTCAGGATCGATCGCTCATCATATCAATATACTCGTAGGTTATTTTATTTATGTAAATCATAATTATGAAGTTTTAATAGATTTATTATTATCTAAAATTATATATTGACGATAAAGAATCATATTGGACGACTGGTTATTCTTGCCGTCTTAGATTATGTCTGGACACAATTTGCTTCAAAAAGATCTCACGATTTGAAGAAAAACTCCCAAAAATATGAATTCTAATGAAGTCCTCTCATGGAATAATAAATGCAAATAACATATTATTCTCAATACTTTTTGTGCTGTTGACAAGTTGACAAATTTTATGCTGTTTGTGCTGTTTTTGTGTTGTTGACAAGAGTACTTTATCGGAATTTATGTTATTGACGGTTTTTCTACAGTTTCAAAAAATAGAGACATTAGGCCATAGATTTGGTTCCGTCAATTTTTTTTTCTGAGTTGATCACATCTCATGATTGTTCTTATCATATTGATAAATCAATTGAACAATTTTGAAAATGCTACATCTAATTAAAAAACATTTAAAAATGGCCTCGATTTATGAAACTTCTAATTTTCTCTGTTTCCTGAACTTTTTGACTATATTACAATTTTTTCTATAGAAGTTCAATACGCGCTTCATGTATGAAAAACAAATCTTACGGAAGAAGCATGGGCTTCGAAAATCCCAGTTTCCATTTATATAGAAATTTCGAAACTCATCCGAAGATCCTGGAGATTTCTTCTTAGAATACTAAAGATATTGCTTCGCAACACACGAACACTTTGCTTTGGCTTTGCCGTTAAACTTCTAACGAGTTCGACGACAGTACACGAGGTCTCGATAAAAATACAATGGCGCAAAGACTCGGGCAGATTTTCATGAAAGTGACTGACTGTACTGTTTTCAACTGGGTCACTCTTTTATCAACGATCCAAATAATTTAGAGGTTATACAGCCTTTCCTCACTCGAGCCATATAGAAAAAGCAAATGAAATATTGACAAAACCTAATGAGCCACATTTCGAACAGATACTTAGACTTCTATGCAGAACAGTTGACTGAATGACATGCTTTGTTCTTCGTAAAACTTGAAAAGTTTGTTGTGAAATATTGAGATCAATTTTGGAGGAAACTGTATATTTCAGAAACGATGTCTTTTTTTGTAAGAATCTAAAATATTTTCAGATGGTTTGTTTTCAATTTGAAAACCAGGAAATCAATTGAAGTGAGAAGAATTGAATAAAAAATCAAGCAGAAATCATTTCTGTATTCATTGACGTAGTGATTCGAGCTGACTTATTTTCTTAATACGTAGCAAGGAGCGTGATATAATTTTTGATGGATCTGGAAACTGTATAAAAACTTTCGTAATTCGGGATTGTTGTTTACAAAAGTGTGATAAATTCTTGAAACACATTCTTATTACGTATTGTATTTTATTTTATCGATTTATATTTAAATTTATTATACTGACGTCATACTGGGATCGTTATGCTAAAAATATGTTATGCATTTCATATGAATTTTGAAAATTGGAACCGTTTTTTGCTACCAGACAACGCACTCATAAAGATACCGACGTGTAAACTTTTAAGTGTATTTGGGTTTATTCGCTATATAGAAGATTCAAATGCCGAGAAGGGAAAACAAGCTGATGGTGTGATTATATACGGGGGTATTGAATTGCCTTGAGGAGTTCAGTGTCTAATACTCCATGGCACAGCAATAAATCTGTCGATTCACGAAAGTTTCCCGATAGACCAGACAAGATAAAATAAAAACAGGCAAGAAAACGAAAGAGAACCAGGAGTCTTAAATTGCAAAGACCATTGAGTATCCGAAGTAATTGCAATATTTACTCTGTTGCACTAAAAAATTCCACTTCAACGTGAATCAAGTCTCAAGTTGAAATTTAGGCAATAATATACAATCATACAAATTTTCTAATAATATCTTCCTTCATAGTAATTAATTTAATGAAAGTAAATTTAATTTAAATCTTTTCAAAGGAGGATTCTTTTTTGGTCACGTCAATTCGTAATATGATTACTCGATTAGTAATTGTCTAGGTAGGAATGAGGATGAAAATACTGATTTAGTCATATGGAACTTTCACCGCGACACATCCGAACAAGACATAATTTTCCCAAGGATGGGTTTCTCAGGGATGTCACCCTTCTTTTATGCATAAATTCCCATTTTATGCTTGAAGCACTACGTGTATTCTTAAATGGAGGTATTGCAGCAACGATGAATACAACTCTTGGCATAAGGTCTATATTGATGTAGGAGTTATCAAGGAAATTACGTCACCGAAAAACATAAAAAACCAAAATTTCTTCACTATTTGACATGAATGATTGCAAATTCTAAGGCAGTATTCATTATTACAAAACAGCCGTAAGATTAATTATTCAAATATGTATAGTACTTCTGTTACTAGTAATAATGGCGCTAATTTTATAATACAATGATGATGATGTATTTCCTTTCTTTTTTATTTTTGAGACATATGTTTCAAATTTAGTTCTATTGCAATGTTGCCTTTCCCGGCATTTTGACTCGAAGAACTTCTCATCAAACGAGGGCGCATCAACAGGAACCTGAAGTATCGAACTTTTAATGAACTGAATTTGTGAACCGCACATTTTTTTTTCAATGTATCTTTCAAAAATGCGAAACAATTCATACGATTCTATCCCGAGCTGCATTTGAACCGGCACCTCCTCTATTAATTAGAAGTACTTCCACAATCCAGCTATACGAATTTAAATTTATTATGAGTTTGATACTATCTAAGTTTCTCTTGATCTGTACTTCTCTGATTGAAAATAAAAGTAAAGTCGAAACGTTTGCAAAATAATTCTAAATAAATGTTAAGTCAAGTAGTACCTTCCATAGAGGATTCATTGATTATTATCTGGAATATTTTTTTATACTCTTTCCCTGTTACGGGTTTTGAGATTCTCGGCATAACCTTCTCTCTTTCCCTTTGCACACCTCACCACTAACTCAGGGGTGAGGGGGACCTACAGTTTACGGTGGGTTCCGAACCACCAAGAGCAACAGCTACTTAATACTTGGAGAACTTAAAGAACTCTAAAGGTACCGGGCTCACGACTCTCCGTGGCCCGCTGAAGCTCTCCCAGAGTGCGAGGCGGGAATCAAACCCACAACCAGACAGTAGCGTGGGTCCAAAGCTCATGCCGTAGCCCCCACGACCAACTGACCACTCTTCATTGCTTCTTATTGGAATTTATGGGCCGCATTTGCAATTGATAGGGGCAAACGCATGATAAAGTGCGTCATATACTTAACTACCCCAGCAGATTTCGTAAAAACGGAACTGAGGTATTAGTAATCAATTTATCACGGTGAGGTATATTTGTGCAGAGTGTAATTTTCACTGTTCAAAATTTATTGGGGTGGATGAATGAGGCAAGGAAAGGTATTTGGCTTTAACGAGTTATGCACGGGTCTGCATTAGTGCTTCGTACGACACTGCGGAGAAGATGCAGAGATAGGCAGTAGCGTGCGTGGAGGTCTTTGCGTGCAGCAAGTTTGTTTCATTTACGATTCGCACCGCGATACCGAAGCCATGCTTTACCGTACCTGCTGACTCTAGCAAATTGTCCACAGCAGATGCACGCCTGTCTCCGGTCAGACATCTGATCATTAAAAGTAGGTCCACCAAAACCTGACTGTCCTAAAAATTTAGGTCGATGTTTCACATTATACAATTATCTAAGTGAGAAAGTAAATCTGCCTGCTGCGTGGGCACATCCTCATCGCGCGCAGCTCGAAAGTTTGAGCGCGCCTAGGGCGCGCGTCTGTCGAATCTCGCGCTTCGGGCTAGGTCTTTGTACTCCCTTAAATTTGTTTATAAATCTTTTGAAACTGAAAAGCAAAACGTTGGATGTTATAATTTGATGATTTTCAGTTCTTTCCTGTTAAAGCTACTTTGGCTTTAACGAATACATTTTCATCGCGTATGGCTCTCCTCGCTCGCAAGTTTGAGCGCGTCTGTCGAATCTCGCGCTTCGCGCTAGGTCTTTGAACTCCTTCACGTTTTCTTATGAAACTTTTGAAACTGGAAAGGCAAACTTTGGCTGCTCTACTTTGATGATTGTCATTTATTTTGTGTTGAAGCTTCTCTGGCTTTAACGAATATATTCTCATTGCGTGTCTCGTGCTTCGCACTGGATTCAAATTTAAAACGTGAACTTTTTTATGTCATCTTCAACTCTAATATATCAAATGCATAATATATTAATTCATATACTTTTACCCAAGATTGCATTTACAATTCACAATAAGCAATAATATTGGAACAGATGTATTTTAATATTCTTGTTTTTATGATCATCAAAGTTTGTAAATTTTCGTGAAACAAACCATTTTTCTTGCTAACATTTTCTTTGCACCTCGTGTGGTTTTTCTGGGAACTCTATTTGGATTGTTTTTCACGATTGAATCCAAAACTATGCGTCGCATGGGGAAACAGTTCTAAAAAAATTTGTATATCTCTTTAATGTGAACTATTCTATCCCTAAAAATTTTTCCCTACCTCTTACAGTTTGGCCACAGAATGGATTCTTCATTTCCAGTACTATTTTTGCCAATAAAACAAAAACTGCGTGTCCTAACAAAAAAAATCTGCCCGCTTCGCGGCACATTCTCATCGCTCGCAAGTTTCAGCGCGCCTAGGGCGCGCGTCCGACGAGTCTCGCGCTTCGCGCACGATAATGTATCAGACTCGCGCTTCGCGCTCGTGCATTTACAACCTCGCGCTGCGCACTCGGGTATTTGTGTCTAGCATTCGAAATGCTTTTGCTATTGTTCATTTCAATAATCATGCAGATTTG
>WSXT02114244.1:0-11114 GCA_011762715.2 Neuroterus valhalla
CTAGCAGAGAATGGAGCGAGGAGAGCGCCCCTCTCCAAACCCCCCGCACCGTCTCGTCCACGAGCCATCCTCGATCTTATTTCGAAGAAGGAGCGAGTTTGGGTGGACTCAGTTTGAGGTTGCAGTGTATCCATCAAGAATTTTTAATCCAAAATCTGTTTTGAAGCCTCTAGGGGACAATGATTTCGCACCAGAAAATTCTATACGTCCTTATATGATCCGGCCCCTCAATTGTTAATAACAAAAGAACTGACGGGTTTCGCGCCGCAGAGACCTCGAAAAGCCGATTCTCCGCACCAGAAAACATAAATAAAAAAAGTGTCCGACTATTACGACATGAGCGTAACTCGTAAATTGTCTCAATTGGTAGCGTTGAATACACAGAAGGGCACCAGTCAGTCTCCCGCCAAAATGTCAAGAGCACGCGGTAATCCCGAACGGTCACCCATCCAAGCACTAACCGCGCTCAATGCTGTCTTATTCCAGTGATCGGTCGGGAACTGTTTTTATTTTTAGCGTGGCATGTTCGTGAGTTATGTTAATGGTTAATAATGATGATAAATGTTCTGATTGATTGATAAAAGAACAAAAAATATTTACGATCGATATAAAGAGATTGACTTTACCGGATATGACGCTTTCCCGTTTGTAACGCTCCTTCAGTTTGGTCTCTTAAAGAGCGTTATATCGGGATTTCACTGTAGTTGAATCGAAGAACCATGGATTTATTTGTGGAATAGACTTTTAGTAATTAACATTTGAAAGAAAGTCTAATTCATAACTTTTTAAGTTGAAACCAACAAATATTGTATGATATTAGGCCTTCTTACAATGAAGATTAAAGTTTAGATTTTTCAGAAGGAAAGCCTGTGGAGCTTGATGTTGTTGATGGATTGAGAGCTAAAAGACTTCATATTGACGAGGAGGAAAAATCATTGAGAGCTTGTTTGTCTCAGCCAGAATTACCAGGAATAGAAATGAATGGCTTGTCGACTTTCACGATAGAAGAACGACCTGGTTTCTCCTTCTCACAGCCAGCTCACATGGAAGATCTTTTGCTTTCAACGCAACTGCAAACTTTAGCCTACACACAAACTCAAACGCAAACTAGTCAGGTACTTTATTTCACTATTTAATTAGCCATTCACAATTGGAATCTCAATCAAGACTTATTCATTGATAACAATTTTTTTTTGCAGAGTTCCTTCCAGAAAATGGTCCGTCGAATGACGAGATTCTTTGTTAAGACTGCATGTGATGCGACTATAAAGAGACTGATGAGTTGCCTGAAGAAAGAGAGTTACACTTATCGTATTAATGATTGTGGAATAGTAAGTGAATTTGATCAAATTTACATTTCCAAATTTCAAATAAGGGGTCGTCCTTAAATTACGTGAGGGTTATTTCTGGAATGTTTACCCACCCACCCAGTGGCGTTAATAACACCCCCGCAATGGGGGGGGGGGGTGCAGGCCATGGGCATCAAATTACGAATGCTCAATATACCGCTTTTACGAGTGGAATTACTAATCAAAGGAAATTCCCTATATTAGTTCATAATAGGTCAAACGCGAGGGTGCTGTAACCCGATTGGAAATCACATTGAGTCGCGCGGCGCGGTTTGACTTCACCTCTCATGGACTAATGGCGAGTTTTCCTTATCTGAGAAAAACTTTTCCTTGTATTTAAGCTCGAAAGTTGTTCTCCAAAGATTTGATTTCAGAATAGGTCATGTGGAGAGAAAAAAATCTGCCCGCTGCGTGGTCACATTCTTATGACGCGCTACGCGCGCGGCTGTCTTCGCTCGCAAGTTTGAGCGCGCGTCATTCGGATCTCGCGCTCGGCTTCATATACGTGCTTGATTCAATTTAGAGTGTGATGCATGCACAGAGTTTCAAATGTTGCAAAACTGCTGAAAACCTGTACTTCTATGCAGATTATTTGATTTTTTTCATTTTTGATCAACTTTTTTCAAAATTAAGTTTACTTAATGCTCTACTAGCCTTAAGGCACACATTCTCATTAGAGTACTGGCCACCAATATTTACATCTCGCATAGTTTGGTTAGCAAGTTACATTTTGTATTGTTTAAAAAGCGTTGTCATCATGGAAACAGAAAATATACGTTTTAATGAAAATTAATTCAGATAAAACTCTAAGGCCTTTTCAAGATGAACCATTTTTTTCATTCAATGTTTCTTCTTGTCTCTTATTGTTTGTCTGGAAAATAGAATTTTTCATTTTTGTAAGTGCGCTATCGCAAATAAAACGAAAACTGTTCGTCTTATCGAGAAATAATCAACAGTAAATATGTAGATTTTTTTAAGGTAAACAATTTTGAAACCCTTAATTTTTTTCGTATCTCCTATAGTTTTGCCGAAAAATGGAATTTTTCAATTTAGGTAACATTTTTCACGATTTAAGAATGAATAAGTCTGGTCCTTAATTATTATTATTATTATTTTTTGCACCTCGCATAGTTTGAGCGGAAACATGCATTTTTGATTTCTTAAAAACAATTCCGATGGCTATAACCAAAACCATTAGTCAAAAATGGCTGGTCAACGAACTCGTCCTTCCTTTTGTGGCCTTGAAAAATTGTGCTGAAGCACAATCCAATATGATCAATTCTTTCGAAAGTTATCGAGTGCACAGATTACAGACAGGCACTTTCGTAGAAACCATTTTTTCTTACTCAGGGGGTCTCCAAACGTGGAGATTTCATTAAATCGGCGAAAGTCAATTTTCACATAAAGCCAATACCTCCTTATTCAGAATGAGAATGTAAAAATCAGGGTGTAAATATCGTGAAAGAAAAAAAGAAATGCAAGAGCAAGTTATTAAGTTGCCAAAACTTTTGAAATGTAGTAAAAGGGCGCCTTCAAAAATTATGCGGGGAGCGCACGTTTGCTTAGTTACGCCACTGCACCCACCCCTCTTTGTTGTAAGACTTTTTCTATTGTAAGTATACACAATCTAACATGGGCGTAAGATTTCTTCATCCGTCCACCCCTCAAACGCCTTACATAATTTAAGAATGGCTCCTGAAGCGTTCATAAAACAGAATGAAACCGAAGGTATTAAAATTCATCTCTTTTTTTCAGATCACTATTTCCTCTATGGATAGGAGGAAAATGCCTTTAGTATTCAAAATAAACATCCACGAGATGGATGGAAGAATCTTAGTAGACTTTCGTTTATCGAAAGGTTGTGGTCTTGAATTCAAGAGAAGGTTCTTGAAAATCAAGGCCAATCTGGATGACATTATTGCACGAGACAGTTCGAATCATGGATAGTGCTCATAATGGAAAAGCGAGTTGTTGGTTCTACAGATTTTTTAACCCTCTACAGTTGTAAGATTTACTGCTCTATTATTAAAACGGTTTATATTTTTAAGAGTTCTTTTATCATTTCGTTTCCAAAATCCTCTTCTTGCGTAACTAGCATCAGGAGGGGCAATTGTGATAGAAAATCGGCCCTGGAAAAATGGGTAAAACATTTGGCTAAGGTTCAGGAAGCGGACCAATCCTTCAATCAAGCAGCTCAAATTGCTTGAAATAGTATTGGCTTACCAGGATTTTCCCCGAAGTTCCACTTTCCCAATCTCGAGAGAAGATAGACTTTTTATCTGACTCCGAAAGTTCTCAGGGCAGGTCATAAGAAACTTTCAGCATGTATTGGGAATTTAAAGTTTCAATGCGACAACTGATGGCCATCTAGCGAACTCATCTTCATGGCTGCCAATTGGATACACGTCGCATTGTTTACATGCGTGTTGCACTCAAATAACGCGATAATAATTGACTTTGTGCCAGATTAATCAGTTAGAAGTACATAAGAAGTTTATTAGGTTAATATAAAATCTTAAAAATGGAATTCTCCTGGAACTATAGGAAGGGAAACGATACTTGCAAAGGCAATGTGTGCTGTGTTGTCAATAGTGACTCCAAAAAAAAATGTTATCACTAACTTGAGTTTCCATGAAGCACAAAAATTTGGCAATGGTACTGTTACAGTGAAAAATCTTGTTGGCGAAAGCATTGTTGTTGATAAGCGTTCCGAATGGTTGAAACGATTCAAGTTACTAATCAACAAATACTAGTTTGCTCTCTGAATTTCAGCGTTAATGATTATGTATTTCCTGGTTTATTTTTTATACAGTTATTACGTGGTTATTAAATAGAATTATTATCATGATCATTAAATAAAATCTATGGCTCGCGCCAGCTTTGCAAGTGCAGTCCATGACAGTGACAGACACTTGTTTACTGATCTCTCTGTTATTATTATCACGAATTATCGCTCTTTCACCTTCGATCATGTTTCTGGAAGACGGCGTTGCTACAGCATACTCATACAATGTTTTTAGAGAGAGAGAATTGCAACATTATCCCATTTAAATTGTAGTTTACTTGAATAAACGTGTTAAGACTTATGCTAATCATATGCATCCCGAATCCCATAGACAGCCATGTTTGTTTTGATACAGCAGCGCCTCTTTGCTCGCGGTGGATGTTTTCTTTGTCAATACAATAACAATTTTAACGTCTGACCGAAGTTTTCATATTTTTTGTTTTTCCTCCTTCGCAATTCCAACTAAAACTTTTTTACAGAATTAACATGAGGAGGAATTCACAAATCTTTCCTAAAAAGTGCAATGTGGTTTCTGTTGATTCGCTTATACTTTCCCCCTTTTCTCTTCGAACATTAACTATTTTGGTGGAAAATTCAACAATTCAGGTTGAAATCTTTTTTTTTTTTTTTTTGAAAATCTACTGTTTTTGTAGGTAATTCGTCATTCTCGTTCGAAAACTCAACTACGTAGTTAAAATTGGAATGATTTTGTTAAAAATCTCTTTGTTTTTAAGATTTACCCCTTTCGTTATACGTACATCTTTCTGAACTGTGAATTTACATTTCTTGATTGAAAATTTCACTACTTTGTGAAAATGCATTTTTTAGGGTTCACCTCTTTGGTCGACAATTTGACTATTTTCTTGTTTGTTTAATAATTTATCTTGAATTAATTGAAGATTCATTTGGGTGGTCAGTTGGTCGTGGGGGCTAAGGCATGAGCTTTGGACCCACTTCGTCTGGTTGCGGGTTCGATTCCCGTCTCGCACCCTGGAGAGGTTTTGTAAAAGAGAGGTGTGTCATGTAAAGACTCTCAAACCCGTAAAAGGGAGAGAGTATAAACAAATCGCGAAACTTAATTAAGAATTGAAGATTCATTTATTCGCCCCAAAATTTGTCTTTTTTTTTTTTAACTACTGAGTAGAAAATGTATTCATTTTGCTTTGAAATTGAACCATTTTGTTAGAAATTCATCTTTCTTCGTCAAGCATTTATTTTTTTGCTTTTTAAATTGAATTGTTCGGTTAAAAATTAATTTTCCTTGATGGGAATTCCACTATATAGTTAAAGATACAAAATTTTTCAAAATTTACCTGCTTGGTTAAGATTTAACTTTTTTTCAATCACGGCTTTTCGGGTAAAATATTATTAAATCTCTGTTGAGGATCAAACTATTTTGGCGAAAATTAGTCTATTTTGGTGGAATTTGACTGGTTGAAAATTCTTTTGCTTATGCTGAAAATTATTGTTCCAAGTTGTAAATTGAGCTATCAGAAATTCGTTTTTCTTGAAAAAAACTTCTTTTTTTTTTGTCGCATAATAAAATATTTGCTTGAAAATACATCTTACTCATTTAAAAATTATATTTCCTAATCTAACATTGCACTAATTTGATAAAAATGCATTTTTTAAGATTCACCGCTTTGGTAGAAAATTCGTCTATTTCGACGATGATTTTTTTTATGTAGACACAAATCTAAATCTGTGTCTAAAAATTTAAGTATTCACTTTTTTGATGGAGAATGTATCCTGTATAAGTAAAAGATTCAACTATTTGGTCGGAAATTTATGTATTTGGTTGAAAAACCCTATTTTGTAGAAAATTGATTTCCTTAGTGGGAAACGATTTTTTTGTTGTTGAAAATTTAACTATTTGGTTAAAAACTCATCTTTCTTGGTTGAAAATTCATTTTCCATGATTAAAAATTCGACTACTTTCTTTTCAATTCCCGGTTTTTAAAGATTTACCTCCTTGTTAATAGATTCATGCATTTTTTGAAAATTTCTCTTTTGGGGTGAAAAATTAAACCTATTTTGTTCAAAATTCGTCTGTTTTGGTTGAATTCAACTTTTTGGGCATCCGCTTTTTCTGAGTAATTTTTCTAATTGACAATTGAGCTATTTCATTTTTAAATAAAAAATTATGTTTCTTAGACACGAATTTCTATACTGTCTTGGAAATTCGTATTTTGCTATAAAATTAGTCTTCTTAATAGGAATTCATTTTTTCGTGCAAAATTCTACTATTTGGTTAAAAGTTCGTATTTTCGTAGAAAATAATTCTTCTTAGAAGGAAATTCATTTTTTTTTTTAATTCAAACACTCTTAAAAATTTGTGTTATCTTAAGATCGGTCTCTCTAGTTCAAAATCCATGCATTTTTTAAATTGGTCTTTTCGGGTGGAAATTTCATTTTTCTGGTTTCGTATCAAATCTATTACGTTGAACATTCGTATGCATTAGTGGAATTCGACTGATTGAAAATTCTTCTGTTTCCCCAGAGTAATGTTTTAAATTAAAAATTGAATTATTTCATTTTTGGTCAGAAAATTATGTTTTCCAGGTGAAAATTCCTGAATTTTTAACATCTTTGTGAAAAATTCGCGTTTTTTAGGATTCATCTTCTTGGTTAAAAATTCATGTATTTTTTCAAAATAGTTCCTTTTTGAGTAGAAAATCTTTTCGGTTGCGGCATGAACTATTTTCTTCGATAATTCGTCTGTATTGGTTCAATTCAACTGGTTGAAAATTCTTTTGTTTTTGTTGAAAAGTTAATATCTGATTATTTTGCTGAAAGTTCAACTATTTTGTTAGTCTCCTTTTTTGTCGAAAAGTCAACTATCAATTTGAAAGTGCTTGTCTTTCGTTGAATATCCATCTTTTTTGTTTATAAATTCGAATAATTAGTTGAAAATCACACTATTGGGTTGAAAATTGAACCAATACCCCTGAAGGTTAATAATTAAACATACTTTTTGCATTAAAAACTGTTTAGTTCCTTCATACCAGGAACTAAACACGCGCAAAGCGCAATGTTGATGATACTTGAATTCCATTTAATCATTCTTTGAGTAAGTAAAAACCTCTTCGAACATAGAAGAATTTATTTATAGATCAAGCTACAAAAGCATTATGAACTTAATTGAAGTTACTTTCATTCATCTTATAAATATTTACAATTAATCACAAACTTCACAAGAAATCGCAATTTGACATTAGATATCACTTTATTTGTTTGCTATACTATAATTAATTCATAAAAAATAAGCTATCCTGCCTCTTGATAAATTCTGTTGATAATTAAATTGCTTTATTCTATCAAAGGATATGACATAAACTAGACACGATATTTAAAAATATACAAAAAAGAATTGTAAATCCAATAAATATGCCCGGCGAAATGTTAAAAGTGTAAATCAGAAATTAAGATCCAAGCAGACTTTAGACATTCAATAGACACAGAGAAACTTCAAAATATTCTCGAGTTTTAAGCGTCAGCTACAGCCTAAAGTAGAGCGCATCGTAGCACGAGTCTCATACACACTCTCTTTCCAATACTCAAATGTCTTATGTACAAGTGGAGAGAAAAAAATTATAACTTCTCCCAGGATTCAATCAATAATTTCCAGAATATTACACCAGAAGCGTCGGCAAGGGTTTTTTTCCAGGCCAAGCTTCCTTCGCGTACTTTTTCTTTTTCGGTTCCAAAGTATGACCTTCTGCAGGTCCGGGATTTTCTTGCATCTGAATCGTCTCTGTCTGCATTTGATTCTGCGTCATTTCTACTTCCGGAGCAGGATTAGGAAGCGCGATACCAAGACGTGATGTTAACGAGGTTAGCCCAGCTGTAAACGGATTATTCGAAACATTTGACGAATATTGTTCGGGTGGGAGATCGTTGTAAAGATGAGGGGTTGTTGAAGTGGGTTGAAAATGCTTCATGCTGATGTGATTATCTTCTGACAAAGATATTAAGCCACCCTCCATTCGCATTCTCTGCAAATGAAAGAGAGGATTACAAACGAGTTCCGAAATTTCGACTCTTTAAGAAGAGTATAACAAAGATTTCCCAAACCAGAGAGTATGAAATGAACACTTCTTCTCAAGTTCATATAATTTGTTTATAGAAACCTCGTTGGGAATTGAAAAAAGAAAACTTATTAGGAAATAGAAACGAACTTTGCTAGGCACAACTGTAGTTTGAATGAGGTTGCGAAATTTGCCAACAGAAGGATCAACGTCTTCGGGATTTATTACTTCCTCGTCTTCGTTAAATGAAATGCCCTTTTTCTTCCGTTTTCTCGTTGGTTTATGAACATCGTCGTCTGTGATTCCTAACATCGATATACGACGATTGTGAGCTGTGTTGAATTCCGTGAGGTTCTGAAATAAAGAGATTTGAATTTTCAAGTTTTTCCAAAATTTTGGATTTTGAAAATTTTGTTACATTCACTTGACTTCTTTCAAGTTTAGATTGAATTCCTGTAAATTTCATCGAATTCTCTTTATTGTTTCTAAACCCAGTCAAATTTTGCTGAAATGAATGAAATATTTTTAATGTTTTTCAATTCATTTGGAAATATTATCAATTTATCTTCAATTATTTAGAATCTCCGTTATTTCTTCCCTCAATTCATCCTGAATTCTTTTTTCATATTTCACCTTGAACTCGTTAAAACTCATCTCTAATTTATGTTTCTCGGTCATTTTATAAAATTCCTTCGAAATTCTGAGAATTTTTCGTTATTTTGTATCAACGTAAATTTTGGGGTTATAAAAAATTCTGTTGCATTCACACAAGTTCTTAGCATTTAGTTTCAAAAATTCTTTCCCAAATAATTTCAACTTAACGAGAAACGTTTCGAATTTACTTCGAATTATTATAAGGGTATCTTGAATTCTTTAGAATCCTCGTAGATTGTTTTGGAAACTATTAATTTAGCCAATTCTACTCAATTCAGGGATTTTTCTAGTTTTTTTGATTTTTTTACATTTTTATAATGCTTTAAATTTCCCTAAATTTGCCCGAATTTTCTTTAATATATTGTTTCATTTTTTGTAATTTTTCAAGATTCTGTTGAACCCACCTTGAATTCTGTTCACTTCAATTTTACTTACTTCAATGTAGATATTTTGAAATCATTTGGCGAATTCACTGAAATTGTGATGAATTTGATCATGGTCCGTTGAATTGTTATAAATTGACTCCAATTTTACTACAATAAAGGATCTTTTTCCCAACTCATGTCAATTAAATTTGAATTGTTTCAAATTCAATTAGAATTCTTAATGAAATGTTCTAATATCTTTCGGATTTTCCTGGATTCGAATGTTTCCAAATTTACTCAATTCTACTGAACTCAATGATTTTTTTAAAACTTTTTTTTTAACCTGAAATTTTTCAAGCGCACCTAGAACTCATAGACATTTCATCAAATTCTTTTGAATGCCTTGAATTTACTCATAAGTTAATGATTTTAATGAATTTTCTCAACATTTCGAAATAGTTCTCAATTCACTCAACTTTTTTTCTAATTCACTCAAAATTTTCTGATATATTGTCCAATTATTCTAATTTTCATCATACTTTCCTAAAGTCGCTCTCATTTTACTAAATTCAATAAAAATAATTGATTTAAAAAATTTTTATGAATTTCAAGGGAACCCTTTAGATTCTCGTTTGAAATCCTTCCAATTTTACTGAAAGCAATGGAGTTTTGTAAAATTTTTGTTTCCTCTTGAAAAGAAGCTTTTCAATAGGAACAATTTCAAAAATTGTTTAATTCGTTCAATGAAACTTTCAAAATTGACCATTGGATTCTCATAAATTTCATCCATTCAATCCCTTTTTTTTAAATCTAAAATTGAACGACATAGAGGGAGAGAAAGAGGAAGTGGATGATCGACCAGAGAGGAGGAACGGAGGCAATATCTTGATAAGAAAGAATTGCAAAATAAATTGATTTTGAAAAAAAAATACTCAAATTTCTCAAGAAAAAATGAATTTGCGATGCAGAAAATGGATTTATGACAAAATAGTTCATTTTTCAACCAAAGTGATGAATTTTCCAATAGCATTATGAACAGTTTAAATTGCAAAACAAGAGGATGAATTTTCAACTGAAATTATAAATATTCAACTGGAGACTTCAATTTTCAACGATGAAAGTGAATATTCAAACAAGGAGATTAATTGTCAAATAGAAAGATTAATTTTCTACCAAAAAATACAATGCTCTAACAAAATAATTGAATTTCGAACTGAAAAAAATAATCGTTTTCAACCGAAAATGGAACAGTAAAATTTTGAGTTTGAAAACCGAATTTCACACCAAACATAAGAGTTATCAACTAAAACAAAGAATCATCAACTGAAAGAGTTGAATTTTCAAAAAGATGAATTAATTTTTAGCAAAAAATATAAATTATTGTCAACCGAAATTTTAATACTCAAATTTTGAATTTAACCAAACAAATGGATTTTTAACTACAACTATGGAATTTTCATTTGAAATAAGTTCAATTTTCAGTCGAAAAAAACTACTCACAACCAAAAAAAATTCGCTTGTATCTACAAAACTAAATTTCAAACAAATCAATTTTGAAGCAAAATGATGAATCTTCAAACCTTCAAATAAAATTGTAAATGTTTAACTGAAGTAGTTGAATTTTAAACCCGAAAGACGAGCTTTTACCTGAAATGATGAACCCTCTACTAGAATAGTTGAAATTTGGACTAAAAATTAATTTTCACCCAAAAAATACAATTTTTCAACAAAATGGTTGAATTTCGAACTATTGAGATTTTGAATCAAGCATAAGAGTTTTCAGCCCGAAGAATTTTCGACTGATATGAAAAATATTCAACTGTTTAACTTGGATTGTAAACCGTTAAGAAGAAATTGTATGAAATAAGGTATTTCGGGTTTCGATCGTGTACAAACTACAAAAAGATTTGTCGACGTTTCGCGAACGTTACAG
>WSXT02114255.1:0-11114 GCA_011762715.2 Neuroterus valhalla
GATAACTCGAATTTTCGATAACTCGAAGTTTTTTCGCTCCCCCTGGTGGTTCGAGTTATCGAGGTTCCACTGTATATCTTTCTTCCATTCAAATGTTCTACTGCATTTTAATGCTATATATAGATCAATTTGAGACATGTGAAGTTTGTAGGATTTTATTCTAGTTTGCAAGATGGTCAAGAGAAAAACACACAAATTGAGTTACTACTTGAAAAGTCTTCTTTTAGTGTATGAAAGTACATTATGTTGAATAAAGGAGTAAACCAAATCTTGTAGATTGACTACATGAATTTGCAGATCGATTTATGTCTGAGTATTTTATGTTAATGCAAATAAAATAATGTCTTCTTGCTTGGATTTATAATAAAAATCACCCAAGATCTGTGCTTTCTTCGTAATGTTTCCTCCATTGTTCGAGTCGTGGTAGAAATATATAAATTATGAAAACTGATACTCCTTCGTATCAGAACTGAACACGTATATATATCTACAGCGACCTGAGTCGATAATGCAAAGACGTATAGCACCAGGAATATTTTCTCTTTTGTCGCTGCAAGGAATCGCTTCTTTCTATTTCTGTTATTTTAAATTATACAATATATATAATAATACATCGAAAATCCACCTCCTATACAAAATTTAATTTAAAACGTAAATGTATACTTTTGAGATCATACACTTCAAGCGTGTCACCAAGTCACTTCTTCACTATTAAAAGAAATTAGCACTCAATACTTTTGGATTGAAACAGAGTACAGTGAGTGGAAAAATTTAGTGGGATCATATGTTGAGCTTCCCCCACCCTCTCTCTTAACAGCTTGTAAGAGTTGGTTAAGTCGTGATTCTTGCTGAGGAAGAAGCATGGTAGGATGGTGTCAGATTTGTTTCCATCGAATTGGTCCCTCGCTGGACAGGTCTGGATCGAGGTCCTAATAGAAACATACAAAATCGTTTGATTCAAAATGTAAATTTCTCTGCGAAATTACATTATTCATAAATCAAGGCCTTAATACTTGAAAAATTCGTAATTCATAACGTTCAAATTTGAATAATTTTAGGCCATAAATTGGTAGATTAGATAATTCAGAATCTGTATGCAGATTGATTCGTAATTTTTCTTTGAACTCTTCTGGATTTAAAAACCTCATTTCCAACTGGCAGCATTAAAAATAGTTATGACAGTTTTGGAATTTCAATCCTTGTAGATGAATCCAAGACCTTCTAAAAGTGAAGAAATTTTAAGTGTCAAGCCATTAATATTGACGAAATTGAATTTTAAAGATTTCGAAGTTAAATCCTTTACGGTTCTGCAAATTCATTTCAAATAACCAGTCCCAATATTCAAGCAGTTCTACGTTTAAATGATTCAATATTGAAATAACGAGGAAAAAAGAGAATTGGTGATGTAACAACTTTTGTTTTTCGAAAACTTAAGTCGCTGAAAATTTAGTGTGATAATGATTGGAAATGTTGTGCTAGGAAAGTGTTGTACTTTACGCTGAAGAGATTTGTTATATTCTGACGAATTTAAGTCGAACGTCTTACATGTCAATGTTGAGTAGGAAATTACATTGCTACAATCCAGAGCTTTAGTAATCTTTTATTCTATTGTACGCTTGAGGGTGGGCATTTGGACAACTGGACACACAACTGAGAAGAAACGTGTTACTCGATACTTTCCAGAAGTTAATGCTTGGGGAATTACAGAGGCCTGTTCTTGGTTGTTCTTGGTATATGTGTATATCGCGATACGCCTCTGGGAGCCCACCTCGAACGATTGCCATTCGTCCCCCTCAGTCAGGAAAATAACTATCTTACGCAATCGCTGCTACCCTGAGAGGGGTCATTTCATACAATTCAGAATAGCACCCTCGTCCCTCAGGGAAAGCCAATCCTCGAAGCCTAAATGCGTAAGTGAAATCCATGACAAGCACGATTCGAGCGCGTAACGAGTTCATCGTTAAGCGGGAAGGGTGGGTCCCTTCATTTTGTGGGGTAGAATATATTTCACCAGATACAAAATGTAAATGTCCCACTCTATCAAAATAATTAGAGTGTAGAGATCTACTTTTTTGTATCGAAAAAAACACCTGCTTGATGAATTTTTCATTCTTAAAATCGGCATACAGATTCCTGCTCAAAAGAAAGTATACTACACGGAGAAAACTGATATGGTTGCAACAACTAAAATTATCGAGTTGCGAGCAATATGGTTGCATTTTCCACAAGTCTTGTTGGGACATCTTTTATTTGAGTTCTCAAATCCAAATGAAATAGTTGCCCTAACCACAAGCTTGTAGTTGTATGTTGTAGCTCCAACAACCACGCCATTTGTGCCATTTTGTGCCGCTTCTCTTGCGTGTAGTTGAATCAACTCATGATATGGTTGTCACAGCTGCAATCTTGTAGCTACAGGCTTGTGGTTGCCACAACCACAGTGTGTGGGTGTCTCACAAGCACAGTGTTTGCATCTCAACTATTTCTGATTGATTGCGCACAGTTGCGCAGATTGGCGCGCGCCAAAGCACGTCACGTAGTGTAGCGTCGCGTCATCCATCAAGCACCCGACGCCATCATATTGTTGTTTGTGTAGTTCGAGACTACTAGTGCTTGGCATTCGGAAGTGTTTAACCAGTCTGAGGTATTGAGACTGATACAAGTTTTGATATTGCAACTCCATTTTTGAAACATTGGCATTAAATTCTGAATTCAAAGTCGCAGGATTTTTTCTCTTGTCTTATGAATAAAAACTTAATAACTATCAACGCTGAGATTTTTTTCCTCAACCACAGCCTAGTAAAAATATGTTTTACTGCGTAGTTGTAGCATAGTGACCACGTAGTGTAGTTGTGGCAACCACAGTGTTTGATTGTATCAACGTATATTGTGGTTGTGGTAACCACAGTACATACTTGCAGCAGCCACACAGTGTAGCTCTTACAACTAGACTCTCACACAAACAGTTGTGTAGTTGTGGGAACCACAGTTATAGTTGGACCATATTTTACTATTCTTTGTGGTTGTGGCAACCATATTTATGGATCCTGCAACCCTATAGTTTTCTCCGTGTATACTTCAAATTTGGGTTGACGTATACCAATAGCCGTTACAATTGAAATGATAAGAAGATGTCTGGAAATATTAGAGATATAAATATTATATTTGTCTTTCGTTTTTTTTTTTATTTTAGCCACCAAGATTAGACCTGCCAAGAATGATACAACAGATGCACGCCCAACAATTACCGCCCGGTGCCACGATGGGTCCTCATCCAGGACTTCCGGCACTTCCAGGCATGCCTCCTGGAATTTCGGTCCCAACATCCGCCTCGGCGGCACTTTTGGGCATGGGATTGAATCCTGGAGCACCTTCAACTCCAGGAACACCTGGTGGTCACCCACTTTCGCTTCTCGGTAAATCCGACTTTCACCGACAACCTGACGATCTCAAAAGTAATGGAGGTATATTGCTCTTTATTATGTTGTAATCTAGAAAAATGGACAGTAAACAAAGTTGAGGAATATTGCTGGAACAATAACAAAAAACTCTACACAATTAGTCCGGCTTACTTGAAGAACAAAATTTGTTTGTGTTAACTGTAAACGAGCGTATCATTGATTTAAAAAAATTCTTCTGATGAAATTCCTTCTCTTTTTATTGGCCATAGTCGATTGTTCGTCGGTGGGTACTCGAAGAAAATTGGATTGCAAAAGTATGTAAATGGGTACGGAAGTAAGTGGGACAAAATCCACTCGAGCTTCGAGTACTCGGTTCGATTTTCCAGGGCTCATATTTTTTTCCACTTTTAGTGCTCACCTTTTTCCATCGAAAAATCCAGGCTTCTGTCTGCCTCGCGTAATAGAAAGTTCGCGCAGCTTTACCAGCTAGCAGGGCTATCGTGCTTTGCTTTGCACACTTTTTACAACGGACGACTTGCAAAAAGAGGAAGGATAAAAAAAATGGGTAGCGAGTGGTACGCCGGGCGGCGGGACTTGATAATTAATCGAGGCTCGGTTACGAGGAACGATGAAAGTAGGTGCGAGCGGCTCTTCGCTCCTTCTATTTTTTCTCTCTCTTTCCGGAAATTCTCTTTTCTATCTCTCTTTCTCTCTCCATCGTTTGATCCCGTTTGCATTCCGCGAACGAATTGGCGACAGGAGAGGGCACGCAAAAAGTGTGCTGTCTCTCGACGAAAAGCGGGGTCACGCTGCAGAACGCTTGGTTGGAAATTCTCAAAAGCGGTATCCGCTTTCAGAGCGTGTTTGCACCACCGTGTTAGCGGACACCAGCGGTTTTGAGGGAAAAGCACATAAATATGCATGAAGAACATTTATACGGGAACGCGTATGCTCCCGCTTGGCAACGTTATTAACATTCTATCGGTGGCTCGATGCCACCGCACAGAGTCGAGTGCGCACCAATTTTTTTTCCTATTTTTTCCGTCATTTCCCTTTATAATTTCGGGTGCAAGCGAATAATAACGAAAATTACATTTGCAGTCACGCCTGTTAAATTCACCGAAACTAATTCTCTTCTCGTTCACGCTTTCTGTTACAGGGCTCAGCTCCAACGAAGAGAGACATGTGAGTATATCAGACATTGTTAATTTTTTATTTGATTTTCAGATTTTATTCAAGTTTTGTTGATTTTCTATCGGAGTTCAGTTGGATCCTTTTCGAACTCTATCTCGAACTTACTTGAATTTTAATAAGAATTTTTTTGAATATAGTTGAAATTCAAATTGAATTTTCATATTATTTGAATTTAAGTTAAATTCTTTTTTAATTAAATTTTTATTGTATTTGTATTTTATCTGGGGATAACTCTAACTTTATTCGTATTTCGCTTGTATTATTCGATTTGAATTTCATTCAAAATAGTGCTATTATATGAATATTTAATGAAGAAAAAACAAGTCATTTCCAGCAGTTCGCAGGACCAAACTTGGTCTGTATATTCTTAAAGACCAAACTGCAGGAGACTGATGCTCTCCTCAGTGTGTAACTCAGCCAATAATAACTCGTTTTGTTCTGGCTTTATTTGTTTCTTCCGTTTTCCTTTTGTACCGTACTTTACATGACTGATGTTTGGTGGGACTGACGTTATGCATTGATATACCACCTTATGACGAATTAGCTTTTTTTTTTATTTGACTTTATTTACGGAACATTTTCTCGCTTGAAGTTAGTATTTGGGTGGATAATTTACACAATGAATAATACAAAATATAATATAGCCTCGGATGACTGGACAGCCACTTTCATTAACGGATCGCGTGCTTCCGGAAAAGTTTCAGGTGATGAATGGAGACTGGGTGTGTGGAATGCCAGAGGTTTAAATGTTCGGAAGAAAAAGGAATTGCGGGATACTATGCGCATAAGGAAGCTTGATATTTTGTGCGTACCGGCAACAAAAATGTAGAGGATGCATAGATAATACTGCGGAATGGAATCTTCGAGAGTGCATCGGAAGTGTGTAGTACTGCGAATGGAGGAAGGAAGTCTGGTGATGCGTGGTAGAATGACGAAATACGCGTGGCAGTCAAGAGGAAAAAGACGTGTATCCGAGATTGTTGAATATTAGAAGTCTTAGCGATAAGGAAAGGACTAGGGATAAAAAGAGGAAAGGAAATATCCTAGTAAAATAAAGCAAGGAGGAAATCAAAACGGAAAGGAGACACGAAAATGCAAAATGATTTTGAAGGAAATAGGAAACTATTGTGGAAATGAATTAAGAAGACTAGGTAAAGAAAATACTAGTATCGAGGTAGTCGGAATTAAGGATGCTGATGGTGAAATGGAATAGGATTCGGACAAAGTGAAAGACTGTATTAGGGATGGCATGGATACGTCAGACAATTCCGATGTAGGTGGCGGAAGCAGAATCGGTATCGACGACATTATTTCCGTAATCAAAAAACTAAAGGATCGTAAGACTGCCGGCGTGGATGGTATTACTTCTGAAATGTTTAGTGCAGTGACGGGGTTTTGTTGGGCTGTGAAAATTTATGAAAATGTGTGCTGTGAACAGCAAAGTTCCGAATGATAGGAGAAAAACGATTATTTTCCCAATCTACAATGGAAAGGGTAGTCAAGGCGACTGTAACAATTATAGAGCGATTAGCCTACTAAGTTCTGTGGGTGAAATATTCACTGAAATACTTAATAATAAAGTCATGGAAGTAACACAGGAAGCGACTTAGCATGTTTTTACTAAACAAGTGTTCTAATATTAGATCACTATTGCGGAAATGAACATTCACTATACAAAAGTATGCATAATTAAAGTGTGGTAAAATTACAAGCATTTTCATTTGTGTAGGACGTAGGTGGTTTATTTACAATCAATTTTGACCGTTTTAATTAATGCAGATTATCTGAGTTTTTATTACAAAATTTGAATGGATAAATGAATGAATTTATCTCGAACCAAATCTATGTTTGTTTTTAAACTTGCTAATTATAATGTCCTTTTGTTTTCACGTGTTTTCGCTGTTTAAAACCGCCGAATGTATTAGGAACATGCACACAGGAAATTCCCTAGTTCGATTTATTAAATTCATTGATATGTACAATGGCAGCAAACCGGTGGATTTTGTTTTATTCTAATGATACGCATTACAATTCCACATTTTACGCGAACCAAGGTAAATTTTATTCTTCTCTCTCCATTGCTTTGAATATTTCAATTATCCAATATTTATTCGGTAGATTAAAACCGTTGTTGCTCTTATACAAGTTAATATCAACTATTTCGAATTCAAATAGACTCGCATTCGAAGAATTTGAGGGGAAAAACGATGAAAATTTATCGGTAAAAAGTTATTGGCGGATGATCATTATTACATTCTTTATTACTCTGAACTTTCATAAATTTTTTTTGTATAAAAGTTCGATGGATCTTTTTGCGTGAGGTTATTTTCGGTGCGGTTATAAATAGTGGCCAATCTCAGGATTTGTATGGTAATTTATAGAGAAAAACATTGTTCGACATACGAGGTCTCACAGGTCAAATGGTAATTGAAAAAAAATAGAAATTAGGACTAATTCTGATTGGAATAAATTTTGGTATAATAAATATTGTAAACAGAAGAATTTGAGAAAGATTCATGCGCCTTAATGTGTTATAACGCGAGCGATGTTGAATGCTCAAATTTCACAAGGCTTTAAATGAACCATGTTTTGCATCGTGAGCGACACCAGTTTTCATTGTACGAAATGTAGGGAGTCGATTTATATGATTTATATATATGATGGCAACATCATGAAGTAGGTATCGGCAAGGGCACCAAGAAATAAAGAAAGGAAAGTTTAAGTGCCTGCTTGTAACGTGGAAGTGCAGGCTCCAAGATGAGTAGATTCTTATACTAAAAGGAGTGATAAGGAAAACTATGATAATGGCTCAGAGGAGTAAATAAGAAGAGAATAAAAAAAGAAAAGGGGAGGATCAAAATGAAAAAGAGGAATTAAATTAAACAGAGGAATGAGAGGAAAAAGAGGATGAGAAGGGAAATAAAAAATTGTATGGAAAAGAAGAAAGGGGAGAATACGATGCAGTATTATAGGTTTGCCCACCCTGTAATCATCGCGGGACCGCGGAACGCCCATCGACGCCCTCTCATTCTCTCGCCATTCTATTTTGCTCTCTTGCTCATACCTTTCCTCATCCACGTCCTCGGACTTTTTTCTTTCCTTTTCTATCCCTCTTCTTCCTCTTTATCTTCTCGTTCCTCTCTTATTTCTCCACGTCACAAACTGGTGATCCGAGACGGCTACGGCTGTATTACCATGGTATGGTATGTTACTGAGAACGAGAATTTCAACGAGAATGTGACTGGGGCTCCGATGGATGGATCGTGCATAATAATAATATGACCACGTTAGGGTCTCTCTCTTGTCTGACCGTAATTACTCTGCCTCTCAATGGACGGACCTGCATTATTCCTCAATGGCAAGCGCCAGTTTCTTCCTCGGAATGACCACGTTCCTTCCTCTCGAAATTCCTACGCCCCCCCCCCCTCCTCTCTCATCAAACTGTCTCAAGGTTTAATGATTCATTTTCGTAATAAAGCATGGCTCATCTGTTTTTTTTTTCATCCTTGATTCGTGCTGGAAAGTTGGCATTTTCTATTTGAGATTCTCTAATCCTCAAAATTCACCTGTTGATGGAATTTTAGAAGAAAAGTTGATCACAATCATAGTATCTTAAAGCCAATAGACTTAGATGATGATCTGAACTTTTTGGAAGTGGCTATTATTAGGTAGCAGACACGTAACAATTTAGAATGCTTGTCTTGAACCCTTCGGATCTTATTTTCGGGAAGCATCTATGTTCCCGAATGAGAATCCTTTCGAACAAAAGATTATTATCTTCCAGCCCATCAAAGTCCTTTCATAAGGATTTACACCATTTACATTCTTCGCGTTCCTAACCTTCCTCCTAACTCTATAACTCCAAAGATTCTTAACTCTTGTCCTCAGTTTCAAAGGAAAAGGACTGTTTAGTTAGTATCATGTTTCTATTTCCTAGATTATATCCTTTTCCTGATTTACTCCTAATTCTAATCTTCGGGATGGAAAGATTGGTTATTGGCAGGCTAATCTGGGAGAGAGAATCTTTTTGAGAGAGAAATAGGTGTGGCTGAGGCACAGCTTAGCAAATTGGAATGAAGTGTCCGAAGATGAAATTTCGCAATCTAAATTCTCACATAAATTTCACTAATTGTAAAACTAGCCGTGTTTAAAATCTCTTGAAGGTAAAATCACTACCCAGGGCAATCTCCACTTTCCTGCCCTATAATAATTACCATCCCTTCCAAGCTCTCCCTTTTTTTTCTCTTCTCTTTTCTCGTTCGTTGCTTCCCATCTCGGCAGTTTATTCTCTTTTCAGTCTGCTCGGAGCACCGGTTCTTTTTTCTTATTATTCACGCCCACGTTCAGTATCCCGAATTCCATTATGCCCTATTACGAGTCAATGCTGCACGCTAGCAGAAGACGCGTGAATCGCAGCGTGTCTGAATCTAGGTATTATACGACCTGAAACGTTCTGTTTATTCGTCCCTCGACCGTGAGACTCCTTGCTTTCTTTCTTTTGCCAGAGAGCCAGAGAACCCCTTTTTGCCAAACACTCCCTTCAGCATCATGTTCCTGCCACCGGTGCGGTGATTGAACTTTTGGTCCCTCTTTTACACTCATCTCACCTCGTCCGTTCGCGTGTTTCTTCCATTTTTTTCTCAGTCTTCTTGCACAAGACTGTAAGTAATGGATGCGAGTATCAAAGACTCATGACTCTCAACACTTTTTTGACTTGTCGGAAACCACTTTATTGACAAAAACAGGAATGGATGGATTAGAGAGAAGGACCAGGGTGGCGACTCGACTGGGAAACCGGGAAAGACCGGGAAATGACCGGGAATTTTATTGACCAGGAATTTAATTAAAAACCGGTAATGTAATTGACTCAGCCTAGACAATAAAAAATTCTATCGAAAAAATACGAGAAATGACCATATATGTCATGAGAGGAAGAATTTATTCTTTTTCCATTATAAGAAAAGCGTTTTGCAAATTTGTTGCTCTGTGAGATTTTTTAAGCTGACTCAAATTTGATAATCAAATTGATGATAGCCCAAACCTACAGAAAGAATAATTATCTTCATTAAAAAAAAAGTGTTTATCACGTTTTATTTGCTTTTCCTTATTTATCTGACTTGGGACAGGGAATTTCAGAAAATAATTATAGCTTTTATTTTAGTGCAGGGCGAGGTGCAGGGAGTTTGAGTGAGGAAGTATAATTTCACTTGGAGCAGTGAATTTTTAGCATGAAACGAAAACCATTCGAACTAACTATAATTCGGATTTAGAAGAGAGGAATTTAAAAAAATCGTTCCTCCAATCCACAATTCGTCGCGATTTTTAAGTTCCCTCTTCTTAATTTTGAATAAATAAAGTACTTCAAGCATGTTTACATTGTTCGTTGCAAATTCATCCTTTTTGTGTTAAAAAATCAACTACTTTTTTGGAATTTAAACTTGTTTGTTGAAAATCAAATTTTCTTTTAAAGATGCATTATTTCGATTCAAAATTCACCTCTAGTTGAAATTCTAATTACCTAATTAAAAATCAATTCATTTTTTTTAGTGAAAATTCAAGTATTTAGTTGAACGTCGATTTTTTAATTTGGGAATTAAACTATTCCTTTGAGAATGAAATTCGTGGAAAATTCGCCTTTTCTGTAGAAAATTAATCTTGATGGTCAATAATTCATCTTTTTGCTTTAAATACATCTATTCATTTTATCATTCATCATTATACCTGGAAATTTATCAGTTTCATTGGAAATCAATTACTCCAACTGAAAATTCAAATTAATCATTTTTAGTAAAAAATTGATCTCTCCTAGATGAAAATTCGACATTTCGGTGGAAATCCCTCTTTTTGAATTAGGAATTCAATAATTTCGTTGAAACTTCACATATTTCGTTGAAAACTCTTCTGTTTGGTTTGAAATTAATTTTTCAAGCCAAAAATTTCACTATTCTATTTTTATTTGAAAATTTTCATTTTTATGCTTCGGATTTCAAGCATTCTTTCGAAAAATTGTATTTTTTGGTTGAAAATTAATTTTTTATCAAAAATTGAACTATTATTGTTAAATGTTCATCATTTCAGTTGAACATTCATCTTTATGATTTAAAATTCAGCTATTTCAGTGAACAATTTACATTTTCATTTGATTTTCCGTCTTTTTGTGCATGAATGTGATCATTTGTTTGACAGTTTTTTTTTTGTTTTAAGTAATTTTTTTATTAAAAATTTAACTTATTCCAAATGAAAATTCCATACTTTTTCAAAAATCTATTTGTTTAGTTAAACATTTATTTCTTCCAGTTCAAGATTCTCTTTTTTTTTGTATATTACACTTATGATTGGTTAAAAATTGGTTTTTTAAACTGAAAATGTTACTGTTCCATTTTTGGTTGGAAATGACTATTTTTTTACTTTGAAATTCGACTATTTTGTTAAAAAAATTTATTTTTTACATTCTCATCATTTATGATTGAGAAAGTATTAGAATCGTCTGAAATTTCACATACTGAATTTTCAACGGATCTC
>WSXT02114277.1:0-11114 GCA_011762715.2 Neuroterus valhalla
TTTCTTCGCATTGTAGGCATCGCTAGGGTATAATGCATGTGTATACCAAATTTCAAAGAGTTTCAATAATATTTGTCAGAGTCGAGACGATTTATGTTTCAAAAAATAATTGAATGTGGCAATATTTTTTTATCGCTTTTCCATTTTTAATATCAAAAATATAAAATTAATTTTTATAATACTGGATTTAAAATTATTTGAATAAACTTCTTTGTATCATTTTAACCAAGCAGTTGCATTTTTAACCAACAACGATGAATCCTCATCAAAAAGTTTAACATTTGATATTTCAACCAATAAAGATTTAAATTTTAAATAAAAAAAACAGTCGAGTTCAACCAAAATAGATGAATTTTCTTCAAAATAGTTCAATTTTCAACCCAAAAATATGAATCTTTAACAAGAAAAGTTAATTTTCAACTAAAAAGGTAAATTCTCAACGATAAATAAAAGTGTGGATATTTCAACCTACCAAGATTCGAATGTAAAAAAAGCATTTGAATCCAACCAAGAAGGACGACTTTTTATTCAAAAAGTTTATTGCCAACAATGCAGTTATATTGCCTTTCGAAACAATCATGTCTTCAAACAAAACGAGCTAATTTTCTACCAAAAAGTTAATTTTTCAACCACTAAATAATTAATTTCTACCCAAAGAGATTAATTTTTAAAGCAAAAAAAAAAATATTTTTCTACAAAAGTTAAAATTCAGACAAGAAAAATTTTTCCATTAAGGAAGAGAAAATACACCATCCAAATTGTTGAATTTACAAGTCAGAAAGTTGAATTTAATACAAAAAAGTTGAAAGTTGAACTCAACCAAAAATGAAACAGTGGATACTTCAACCAAAAAAGATTTAAATTTAAAATGAAAAGCCATTGAATTCAACCTGAATGGACGAATTTCGATCAGAAAAGTTAATTTTAAACAAAATAGCTAGATTTCTTCTTTACTGTTGAATCCCGAACCAAAACAGAATAATTTGCCACCAAGAAAATTACATCTTGAACCAGGGAAATAAAATTTATACTAAAAGACATTAATTGGAAGCAAAATTATGAATTTGCTACAAACAAGTTTTTTTTTAACCAAATAGTTGAGTTTTTATCTAAATAGTTGAATGCGTCACCTAAATGTTGAAATTAGAAAAAAAAAAAAATATGAATTTTTAACAAAATAGTTGATTTTCAACCAAACATTTAAATCCTCAACCAAAACGCAATATTTTTTTAAACCAAAAAGTTGCATTCCAAACCAAAAAAGATAAAATTTCTACCAAAGGTATAAATTAAAAAAGAGAAATAATCTCTAACAAAACTGTTTAATTTTGAATCTAAAAATGTATGTACTACAGAAGAGCTGATTATAATCAAATAATCGAATTTTCAAATAATTATAATAGTTACACTTTCTTTCATACTGTTGAATTTGAAGCCAAAAATACAAATTTCTATGAAACATTGAAATTTTGAAAATTTCGAATTTGAAAAGGTGCAGGGTCAATAGCTTTAAAGAGTTTTTCATAAAGAAACCTGATAAGAAATGTCTCGACATTCTTAAAATGTTTAAAAAACGTTTGGAATCATTCAAATCTTTTGAACTTATTTAAATTGACCGAGAAGAATTAGCATTTGGAGGGGAAATGACTGGAAATTCAAAATCATCTGTCGAGTAGGCAACCTGTTTTTGATTTGAGAATTGAGGTCTGAACCCCTTGCAAAGGAAATTATCCTAATAAAAAAAAATGTATATAAAATAATTAATTGATCTAAAACTTTAAATTAATATTAATAATATAAAAATAAAATCAAATACATATAATTTTATAAAATTTATATTTAATGAAGATATGAATATTATTCCTATAATTCTAATTGTTAATAAAATAAAATAAAAAGAATAATAATCTAAAAATAAACTAAAAATAATTTTAAATGAATAAAACATAACATTATGAATAAAAAAAAATATATTACAAAAAATATATTTTGGAAATATAATATTAATAAATTATAATTAATAAAATGAAAAATAAATAATATAAATATTAATATTATATTAATAATTATCATAAAATTAAATTAATTAATTTTGATTTATCTAAACCTTAAAATCGAATATATAAAATTATTAATATTAATCCTAATACTCTTTCACATAGAATAACTAGTAAAAAAATATATATAAATTATATAAAACAATATAATAATAACTAATATAATATACAAAAGTTATAAGGTGTAAATAAAAACATAAATTTTGAAAATTGAAATTGAATTGAAAATTTTATAACTCAAAAAAAAAAAAAAAAAATTGTATTCTGCTAATCTCCGAATCAATGTTCTTATATATACTATTTCTTGTTTAAAATAATATTTTAAATTGAAGGAAAACTTTAAATTGCAAATTTTTAATTTCAAATAAAAATAAAAATATTCGATGAAACTTAATTTATATAAAAATGAATAATTCAAAAAATTTATTTTAAATTACAAAAAAAAATTTTATTTATAGTTAAAATCATATACTTAATTATGTTTATATAAAATTCAAATCGAACTCAAATCAAATAAAATTTATGGTCGGAAAAAGGGTTATTTTCCTTTAGTGAATTTGGCTTCAGGACCAACTTTTTTACAATTTTTAACATTTTTAACCCTCAATAGTCACACTGGGTGAGCTACACCCAGCGCGATTTTAAAAAAGAGTGATTTTTCAAACCCTTATATTCTCGATGAATTTCATCATTACATAAAAAGAAATTGTTTGGAAATTGACCAATTATAACCCAAGATATTCAACAGCAAATGTCGACTGAGTGAAATTCACCCAGCGTGACTACCATGTCCCACAGCAAAGGTGTGACTATTGAGGGTTAAATCTTCACCACAAAAAAAATTATATGAAAAATTATAATATACATATTTTAATTATATTATTATAAATAATTTATTAATCAATTATCCAATTTTAGTGTTTAAATTAATACACAAATTCTCTTTGCCTAAGAATTTAGGTAGATCTATCAACTTTAAAATACACCTCTCGGTTATATTAATTTGAACAATAATAATTAATTGTCTTCAATTGTTTTAATACTTATTTTTAATGAAATTATTATTCTAATAATGATTTTTTTAAATTATTTTTTTCATTCTCTTTCATTCAATCTTTTTGAGAAAATTTAGACATAATTTAAAATCAACAGGCCAGGCTACGATGTAATCGCAGCGTCCATAGGTGGACTTTTACATATCACTGGACCCAAAGATGGTCCCCCATGTAGACCAGGTGCGGCCTTGATAGATATTTCTACCGGCTTATACGCTCATGGTGCCATAATGGCAGCCTTGCTTCAAAGAATGGGAACAAACAAAGGCCAGTGGATTCAGTGTAATCTCTTATCAACGCAACTTGCCAATTTGATAAACGTCGGATCCGCTTATCTAAATGCAAATCAGGAAGCTAGAAAATTGGGTTCTGCTTTAGAAAGCATTGTTCCATATGAATCTTTTCAAACAGAGGATGGTTGGTTCACTGTAGGAACAGGAAGTGACGCGCAGTTCTTCGATTTATTAAAAAAAATGAATTTGAAGAATTTAGACCCCAAATTTGACACTAATGCGGAGAGAGTGAAAAATAGGGAAGAGTTGTTGGGGTTACTAAAAAAAGAATTTGTTAAGAAGACTAATCAGGAGTGGGCCCAGATATTTGAGGGTTCTTCATTCCCTTTTGCACCAGTAAATAACATGAAAGATGTATGTTGATTTTTTTATAGATTTTTTATTTAATATATTATTTCATCCCCATTGATTGTAATTTTTAATGTTTTATTTTTATTTAGACTTTCAATGACAAGCATGTTAAGGAAATTGGAATAGTCAAGGAAGTGAAACTCCCTACAGACGACAAAGTCAAAATTGTTGGACCAGCCGTAACTTATAGTTATGCAAAGAATGAAATTAGGTCTCCTCCACCGAAATTGGCTCAACACACGATGGAAGTTATGAAAGATATATTGGAATATCCGGAAGATTTCATAAAGCATTTATTGAAAGAGAAAGTTATACAATAGATCAGGAATTTTAACTCAGCATTCCACTCGCCATTTAAGAATATTTTTTTATCAACAACCAGGAACTAGGAATCGTCACGTATATTGTATTTACACATATTTTTTTGTACTAGCAATGTGCCGTTTCAGAAATGTAGAATTCTTGAATCTTTAGCATTTTTAGTTATATTTCTAATACTAATAGATGAAGTATGCTCCTCTAGGCTTCAAATTTCAAAAACCCTACATCTTACTTCTGCCGTTTCTTGTAAAAAAATCAATTTTACACAAAAAAAAAGATGAATTCACGGAATGAGGAAACGAATTTTTGATAATACTGTTGAATTTTCTACTAAGAAAGATGAATTTTCGACTAAAAAGATGACGCTTGAACAAAAATTTGGAATTTGCCATCTACGGAAATGAATTCTTAACCTAATGTTCGAATTCAACAAAAAAGATGAAATTTTTATAAAAAAAAAAGACAGTTGAATAAGTATCAAAAAGGGCGTATTTTCTATATAAAAAAGATGCGATAGTTCAAGGAAACAGTCAAATTTTTGATAAAAGAAGATGACTTTTTAAGAAAAAAATAAAATTTCTATCGGAAAACAGTTACATTTTAAACTCAAGTGATAAATCTTAAAAAAAACATTAATTTCCAGCAAGTTGAATTTTTAATCATGAAGTTAAATTTTTAATCATAAAAGCTCATTTTTCAACGATACATATAATCAGGGTGGCGACTTGACCGGGAAACCGGAAAAGACCGGGAATTTCAGTGTCCGGGAAAAAACCGGGAATCTGATTAAAAACCGGGAATTCACTTGACTCAACCTAGACTATTAGAAAATTCTACCGAAAAAATACGAAAAATGACAGCTCCATTTTCATGAATCGAAAAGAGATCTTATCATTTGATTTAAAGAATATAACGTTCCTTTAATCTGATTCCCAAAATATTTAACCCATATACGTCATGGGAGGAAAATTTTTTTTCCATTATAAGAAAAACGTTCTGCAAATTGGTGCTCGGTGAGATTTTTTTAGCTGACTCTTTGATAATGGAATTGATGATAGCTCAAACATACAGAAAGAATTATTATCTAAATTTCTTCAAAAATATGTTTAAAATAAATGTCATTAATAAAAATAAATGTTAGCGTTTTGCGGCAGATATAAATATGTTACTTCTAGTTGACGAATAAAAAAGATTAATTTCCAAAGAAAAATGTAATAGTCGATTTTTTAACTAAAAAGACAAATCTTCAACAAAATATTTGAATCCTCTACTAAAACCGATTAATTTTCAACCGAACAGCCGAAACGGCGATTCCTCTATGAAACTTTCGAAATTTGTCCTCGAAAATATGAATTTTCAATCAAATGTGCATTATCTTCAACTAATAAAATGAAGTTTTAATAAAGTAGTTCAATTTTTAATCAATCAGTTGAATTCTGGACCAAGGAGATTTTTTTCGAGCAAAGATTTTTGCGTTTGAAGATCAACGTTTTCAAATTAAATTTTCAACAGCACATTGATATTTTTTACAAGATTGTCTTTATTTATTACATGACATATAATTAAGACATGTATATCTAGTAACTTCCTTTGCATTCAAGGAGGAAAACAAATATTTATATTTTTATAAACTAGTGTTCAACAATTTGTATAGATTTTTGAAACCTCTCTTACAAAAGTAAAGAACTGATGAGATAGTGAATACTGCATTTTTGTACACTGAGTTTTTGAGAATCTAATCTGCGATATTTTTATACAGATTTTAATTTCTATATTTATACTAAGGTACAAAAGCAATATTGAAGTTAGACTGTTTATCAATGTTATTTTGATTACAGTGGATATATTTAAATAACAATGTTGTGATGAACGTGTATATTCCATTATTAATGTAATAAAAATAAAAAATTAGACCGAAAAAGAATATGCTTGTCATGTTTTTCTTCCTATAAATTTCTTCAGGATTGAAAATGTCCAATTTTGGATGCAATACCATAAAGCTTCGAATTTCTTCTTTTTTCAGGAAGTTCCAACAGTCCGACTACGTCTCAGGAAACCGCGATCGAGCAAAAAAGTTCAGTGGACTCAAGGAACAGTCGATAACGAAGATTTGAACAGAAAGAAGTCAAAATGTAAGACATACAAAAAAAGACAAAAATCGATTCTTTTTTTAAAATAAAAATATTTGTGATTTTTAATTAAAATAGATGAAGATGCTTATAATTTTTTCTATCCCAGGTTGTTGTATTTACGAGAAGCCCAAGACTTTCGGGGAGAGTAGCTCTGAAGAAAGTGATGATGAGTGTGAACATTGTCATGGACACAAAGATGACCACAAAAAAGTTACACCCATCAATAAAAATGATACTCCACCAGACGGAATTCCCCATCCAGGTATTCATTCGTTAAAGCAATCTACAACTCCATTAATCAAAATATTCATTTATTCATTCATTTATTTATTCATTCACTTTGTCCACATTGACTACCACAGCTGGAAGTAAAATACTGAAAATTTTAGATTATTTATTATTATCGTCTATAAAAATCAGATATTTATTCATTCATTCTTTTTGTCAGCATTGAAGCTCCTATTTTTATGCTCGATTTTCATTTTCCCAAATTTTTTATTCTCAGAGAAAGAAGATCCGTAATTTTTTTTTGTTAAAAGTTCGAATATCAACACGTGTCACTGAGCACTTGTGAATTCCTTTTAATTAACATGGGTAAATTTTGGATTTTCGAAAAATTGAACTCATAATTCAGGGTTTGATCGAAACGTTCCAAGTTATTTTAGGGATTAAATAGGAGTGTCTACGGAATGAAACCATACTAATAACTTTTATTTTCAACCCACCCTTATCCCTTTCCTTCTACAGCGCACAGTGGTTCAAAATCCCAAATTCGTGGCCAAAACTCAAAAAGTTAATATTTATGACTTCCCGAGTGCTTATATCGCGTTTTTTGGGTCACAAAAAGTACAAAGGAGTTCTTTTGGTCGCTGATTTGAAAATGATATTAAGAATTCAAAATTGAAAATGGCGGACCCAAAATGGCGGATGTTTGTCCACAATTTTCCATTGTTCCCACGAAAGTAAGTACCTGAGGGGTTTTTCGGGTCGCTGATTTCAGAAATGATCTTGAAAATTCAAAATTCAAAGTAGCGGACCCAAAATGGCGGACAGTTTTTCAAAATTTTCTATTATTTCCCACAAAAAGAAGTACAAAAGGGTTTCCTGGTTCTCAAAGCCTCCCGCGAGGGTTGATGAATAGTAAAAGAATCAGATGGTATACCGAGAAACTTCGTCCCTAAAGTCGTGATTTCATTTTCAAGATTCGGGTCCTTGAAGGATCCCACATATTCGAAAATTTTGAGACGTTTTCATTTCACGACCCGCGTCTTGAATCCTGTCAATAACGGAGTAAAAAATGTATTGCCTTATTTCCCAGTTTATAAACTTTTTACGCTAAAAATCCGAAGTTTTTGTTCTGAAGTCGCTTTTCTTTTGCAATGTTTACGTTAAATTTATTACTGTTATATATATTTATTGTTTATATATTTATAGTTCTTTTATATTATTTATTTATTCGTTATATTTTTTGATGAGAAAATTGAATACTTTAACTCATAAATTCGCTAATTTCATACAATGGTAAAATTAAATTTGGACACCCTATATATTGTGTTCAGCAAATTTCAAACGTTTACAAGGGTATATTTGAACGTCACTGAATAAATTACTTTCATTTTGAATGAGTATCTTTTCGGCATGGCATGTGGCGCGTAGAGAATCATGGATTGGTGGGCTATAGCGCGGGTAAACACTCTCACGCGGTTGTAGAAAAAGCGCATTTATTTCTACGGGGGTAGCTCGGGGCAGCTTTTGTTGAAGGAATCAAAAAGTTAATACTTTTTGGCGATCAAAACGGAAAACCCCGGCGCGCGCACTCGCAGGCAAAAAAAGAATTCACTACGTATATTCCTGAATAGTATGAAGAAAAAAATTTTGGACGTGCACATTTCTCTCCTAATATCATTAACATACTTGTTCGAAATGCAAATCCGGAAGCAAGCAACGATTTAATGTACCTTCAGAAATGTCCTCTATGTCACCTTATCTGTTTCTGGCACGAACTCACAGAATCACAACAGTTTTCGTCGAACGCTCGAAATTAGAGAAAAAAAACTGATGGTCGCGCATTCGGCGAAGAGTCAAGCTTGACTGCTTGCCACAAGGACAGTTTTGATTTGAGGTTTTGTCCAGGTTTTTGGGATATTGAACCACTGTGCAGCGCCATAAATATGACCCAAAAATAATTTTAAAAACTATATTTTTATCTATTATTGTTACTTTTTAGCAATTTATGTCGTCTTTTTCATCCAAATAATTACTGACGGACAATTCTAATATTTCCTGTTTTTTTTCAAACCAATTTTCAATTTGTAATGCAAGTATTACATTCTAATGAGAAAATACGATTGTTTTCCCCTTTTTGGGAATAAATAATTATTTCAATGAGTTACATACATTCAAACAATCCTAATTGTCCATTAGCAATTATTTGTTCGAAAAAGGCGACAAAAGTTTCTAAAAAGAAACCTGCAACACTAGTACGTAGAAATGTAGTTTTTTGACGCAAGGGTCATATTTGGGGTTTGGAGGGGTAAGGGTGGGTTAAAAATGAAACTTATCAATATATTTTATTTCGTAGATTCTCCTCTACAATCCCTAAAAAACTTGGCCCTTTTCGATCAAAACCTGAAGTATGAGTTTAACTTTTCGAAAATTCAAAATTTCTCCATGTTATTTGTATGGCAATTCTTCATAAAACAGTTTGATTCTCAAAAAAAAAAAAATTACTTTAACTGAGTTGCTTGATTTTCAACAAAATAATTTAACTTCCAACAGCACAGCTGCATTTCTTATCTGATAGATCCTTTTTTGACGTACGGGTTAATTGTCAACTAAGGAGGTGATTGATTCTATATTAAGAGAAGATTTTTTAACAAAAACATGAAATTTCATCTGAATAGTGGAATTTTCCACTTAAAAACGAAAGTTTTCAATCAAAAATATAATGCCTAAATTAGTTCGAGAATTACTTTTTAATGAAAGGCTTTAAAAATTCGAACATTTCAATTGAACAAAAAATCACGAGCATGAATCATGAAAGATAAATTTCCAACGAAAAAAAAAAATTGAATTCTCACCCAAAAATTTAATAGTTGATATTTCAATCAGGAGATATTTGAATTTAAAATCAAAAACATTTCAATTCCATCAAAAAGAACGAATTTCGAACAAAATAGTTAAATTTTCAACAAAAGAGATAAAGTCTCAACTAGAATGATAGATTTTCAGCAAAACAAAAAAAAAAGATTCTGAACAAAAGAGTTCAATTTTCGGTTACAAAATTAACTTTTAGGCAAAAGTGAAACAAATTTCCAAAACAATAGTCAAATTTGCAACGGAAGAGATAAATCTTCTGCGAAAGGAATCATTTTTTTCAAATAGTGCAAATTAATTTGAAATCAGTTTCGTTCTCCACCAAACGTAATGAGTTTTGAACGAAGAATCTTAGTGATTTTTTTCTCATTTTGAGCAAAATACTTGAACTTTCACGACACAATAGAATTTTTGAACTTACAAAGATACATTTTCAGACCAAGAGATCGAGTTTCCAAACAAAAAATATTGGAAATTAAACCCAAAACAGGTGGTGACTTTCTTGAACAAACAAACAAAAATTTACACCGAAATAATGAAATATTCAACGCAGCATTTTGATAGAAGGAATAGTTTTGTATTTATTATTTAAAATAAGAATCAGCATAAAACGGAATAGACTGAATGGACGTTTGTGGCTTGGAAATAGAAGAAATGATCAGCTGATAAGCCGGAAGTAAAACTTCAGCAACGCAGAACAATCAAAACTTCACACTACTGTGCTAAACAAGCTTACTTGAAACTTTTCAAAAATTGCAAATCTGGCTCGTGCTATAATAATATTTTGTTAAATACCAATTTAGTCCATTTTCAGTAAAATGCGCTAAAAAACCAAGAATAATTAATTGTTGGAAAATTCCAAATATTTGAAATGTGTAAATTTTTTTTTTCAATTATATTTTCCGGTGTAAAAAGCCAATATACCTAATCTGAAATTGATAAGAAATTAGGAATCTTGATTATGATTTCGTTTGAAAATTCTGATTTCCGATGAGAAAAACTGATCCAACCTAAATTTGTTCAAATGTGCAGTCTTCTTCGCAACTTTATGATTTCATTTAAACGTATACTAAAATGTATTCTAAATACTAAGAAATGTATTCAATAATTTTTATTCGATAATGTGGAACTTATGGTTTAATCGCGTTATCTATGATTCATCATATTTAAAGATATTATTCATGAATTCAATAATGATATAATTCTAAATTCGAGGTATAATAGAACAACCTTAAATAATGAAAATACAATCAGGTTTCCAACAACAATGATTTTTTTAGCTTGAAAATTTAAAAAAAATTGAATTTGAAAAAATCAGATTTTCAATGCATTTCTAAATCGAAATTTAAAATTACATTTTTCAAGGCACGATCGCGTAGAATAGTTTTATTTTTGGGATCCAGAGAATAGTAGTAGTTCAGCCTGAAAACCTAAAATTCGAAAATATTTTTTTTGTGTTTATTTATTTCCAAATCCTCTATTAATTGTTTCTGGAACGTTACATTAGATATTTATCAACTGAAAAACGTCTTATTAAATTCATTTGAAAATATTTTAAACTGTAACAACTACAAAGCTTCCTCTATGAGGAAGCGAAATTAAAAAAAAAAAAACTTAAACCATGAATTTGTATGCAAATTCTACATAGCATGAATTTCGTTGTTATTAAAGATCCATAATTCAAGTTGAGAATTCCACTATTTGGTTGTAAATTTACTCTTTGTATGGAAATTTCCATTTTTACATTCTCATCATTTATGATTGAGAAAGTATTAGAATCGTCTGAAATTTCACATCTTGAATTTTCAA
>WSXT02114288.1:0-25294 GCA_011762715.2 Neuroterus valhalla
GTCATGGCAAACACTGTAACAACGCATATAAACTCACTAATACTCAGATTATATGTTATTATCTCGCTATATGTATATATATATATAGAGAGAGAGAGAGAAAAAGATAATGGAGAGTTTACTGCTAAAAAAATATTTAAAAATCTATCTATTTATATATTAATTCTTAATTTTAATAACTGTCTCTATTTATTCCTGAGTAATATTTGTTCTATAGATTGTGATGAATTTCAGCGTATTATTAAAATTTGACGAAGAAATCTTCCCGAAAACACACAAAGTTTCTCGGGAAAAAATTGTATTTAAGTTCAAAAGACTGAAAATTTATCCCTTAAAATAAGATTATACTAAAGTCTAAGTAAAAAAATAGGTTTTTATTTTTCTCAACTTCAAAAGTTTGTGAAAAATTGTTCAATGAAAGATCGCTACGGCGTTTGATCGGTAAATCTATACTTTTGCTACTAAAGACAACTATTCAGACTTTGTTTTGTTTTTTTTTTCTTTTTGTATATATTCTTTTTAATATCTTAACATTGGTGCAAATTTCCTAGATTTAAAATTATGAAACTAAGTTTAGTGTCACTATTGGAAATTACCTCTAAATAATAAGCAAACAATGTTTTTGTCATTTTTTTAACGCAATCCTACATGTTTTTGCGTCAGCTTTGAAAATCACAGCGTAAAAAGTGATTGATAAAATATAAAAGTCTAACTTTTAGCTGTCTTCATAAAATACTTATCTTTTTCTAAGGAATTACCTAGATTTGACTACTTTTGTGTCCTGTACGTAAAAAAAGGTCCTTAACTTAGAGTCTGGCTTCACTGACAGTAAGGTTCACCACACTTATCAAATTGGTATTTCTTCAGAAAAAAAATTAAATCAAGTTCAAGTACATAAACAGTAAGGTAGTAAACAATCCCATGCTCTTATATTTACTACAAACGAAAATCTAAGAAAGTGGATTCTTAAAAGTAGAAAAGAAAAAAATAGTAGAAACGAAAACAAAATCTCTAGAAAACGGAAAGAATTTTTTCAGTATGACTTTAAAAAGAAGGAACAGTTTCTTCCGTCACTCAATTGACGAAAGAATTGCCTTTGACAACGTGCAAGATTAATATTGAAATTCATGTTGAAAGTTATTTCTAGAATCTCGAATAGAATTAATTGCAATTGCGATTAAATCACTGGGACATTTTCTTGTTAATCTTCTATAGAAGGCACTTCTTTTACTTGAGTCACGAGTTTTTCTTTCAAAGAAACTGCAATAAAATAAATTAGAGAAGAAAAAAATTGTAATGGTTTTTGAAAGACCTAAATAAAAGAAGAGAGCCTCTAGAGAAAATTGCGTTGTTTCAAGAATATCATGATGCATCATCCTCCAAATAAGAAGGATAAGAAAAACTGTGTAATTATAAAAAAATTCTTTAAATAGAGATAAAAGAACATGCGTGGAATTCCATTTCTAACAGACTAACATTTTGATCAAAAGTACAGGAGCAAAAACAAAAATAAAACAGACGTTTCTGATGATCGAATACTCAAATACCAAATTTTTGAAAAATTCAATTCAAAATTTGTGTAGCATTGAAACATAAAACCTTTTCAATGTCAGATAATCTACCCGTGGATGGCTTAAAAATACGATCACAAATGTAAAAGCTTAACATTTTAAACAATAGTAAGTGGAAAATATTTTTAAAGATATTTGAAAAAAATAATCAACATTTCTAATTCAATGTTTATAGAAACGGGAGTCTATCGAGAAAATAGTGGTGTAGTAAAAATGCAACCAAACTCGTGCTTATACCTGGAAACACGGCAAAAAGAACGCACATTTCGCAAGAAAATAAATGTTTGCAATAATTTTAACCCATACTATTTTTTCCTTATTTTCTAAAGTAGATATTAATGGTGGACAGAACTTTTTTCAGACTTTCTTCAATAATCTATTAATATTAATCTTTTTAAAGAAGGTAAATGTCCTAGTGACTGTCCCGATAATCGTGAAACACTGTTATAGTTTGAATGCATTCTTAAAATATATTTGCAAAGTAGCATTTGTTAATAATAAAACATTTTTCCAGCTTTTCAAATTGAATTTGAATGCAATATATTAAATAAAAAACAAGAGATTGACATCACGATTGCTGGGAATTTTCACCTTTAGTATACAAATTGGACTATCATTATATATTTATTTTAATATAAAAGAATATAAAGAAGGAGAGAACAAATATCACAATGTAAAGATAAAAATGATCACTAGCTAACTTTACTCTATCGATTGCTGAGGTGGAAAAAAATTGGCAAAATGCATGGAACTGACCCTTGTTTCGTTAATATCTTTGTGAACAAAAATTGTCGCCACCGCAAGTATATTTGGAACTTAGTTTTAATTTTTCAACATCTGTCTGATGAAATAATAAAATCATCATTATTATTTATAACAAAGATATTATACAAATAGTTTTTCCATGCATTTGATGCCATAGTTTCACTCTCAGCACTCGAAAAATTAAAGCTTTTATAGTTGAATCAATTCGATTTCAAAAATAAAATTTTGAAAGTAATTAACAGTTGTCACTTCAGAAAACATTAGATATTAAAAATTCTTTCTTCTGACGGGTCTTTTGGCAACAAATTCTTTTAAAACTTGAAAAATTCTAATATTCTATTATTTCTGAAAACTCTATTAATTACATGGGAATGCTTCTAAAGTTCAAACTATGAAATTTTAAAACTGAAATCATACGCTTATTGCAAATTTTGATTTCTAAATTAAAAGCTTCCAAACTAAAACTACTTTGAAGAAGAATTGGTTTTAAAAAAATTCATAATTGACAATTACTCAACATAAAAACGATCAAACTTGACAATTATTCAAAAATGAACCCAGAAAACTGTGATCTTGAGTCCGTAGCAGAAAAATTGAACAAAAAAAAAAACATAAAGTAACAAAACTTTCCATTAACCACTAAAAAATGAAAAAAAAGGCAATCGGATCAATAAAATTTATAGAACTTTGCCCTGCTCAAAAATAACAATAAAAAAACCTACATAACAAGTCTGAATAATTTATATTCATCAACAAGTTTCCCTCTCAACTTCCTTTCCACAAGATACCCAAACCTCCAAACGAATCTATTTCTACTCAGGGGGAGGTGGCGGTGGAGGAGAGGAACCAGGTGGAGGTCCATCAGGCAAAGGAGGTGGGCTCTTCCCCTTAGGAACAGGTGAATCAAACACCTCCGATTTATTCCTCGCATTTCTTAAATTAGGAGGCAAGGCCGGCGGTGGAACACTCGTATCAATCGTGCCACCTCGAGTCACAAACATGTTCCCAGGATACAAATTGAATCTCTGTTGTTGTTGCTGCTGCTGATACGGTTGATAATAAACCCCCGGATCATACATAAAGCCCCCCGGATTATAAATCGGAGGCGGTGGATAATTAGGATAAAAGAAGGACTCTCCCCTCTGTGAATTTGAACCCGGATGATTAGGTCGAAGGAGAGGATTTCTAGGACCACAAGCGCCCGGAAAAGGCTCTTCGCAGTGCTGATAGAAACCTTCGCGGGGCTGCTGAGCGTAGGGCAGGCGCGGTGGGAAGTGGCGGCCACCTCTGCCGCTTCCACGTACCTTGTTATTACTGCTGGAGTTATAGTGCCTGCCGTTCTGTCTCTCGGTGGATCTCTGCTGTACAAATCCAGGATTAGTGACCGGCTGCTGCTTCTTGGTCGGTGGTCCGCTGGTGGTCGGGTTCTCGTCGCTGCGCTCGCGTTTCCGACTCTCGTGCGTCGAGTCGCCAGTACTCGAGCTGGTCCTAGATATTGCATCAGTGCGAATCTTGATCTTGAGTGGACCCTGAACAGGTTGAATAGGCGAGGCAGAAATCGCCTCTGTAACCTTAAGTCTCTCTTTGGCGATCTTGATCTTAATTTTGCCAGGCTGAAGCTTGTCTCCAGAACCCAAAGATTCATTACTCAGGTTGATCTTGTCCTTAGGAATAGTGATCTTTATCGGCTCTGTGGGTACGTTCTCCCCTTGCTCAGCCTTTTTCCTGTCCTTGTCGCGGTGTCGTTCCTTGTCTTTGTCCTTGTGCTTGTGTTTGTGCTTCTCCTTGCTCTTGTCCTTGTCTTTGTGTTTATGTTTCTTCTCTTTCTTTTTCTTCTCGCTCTTGTGATGCTCACTCTTTTTCTCCTCAACGGGAATTGGTAGGATTGTAATGTTCGCCGTAGAGAGAGTGGAGTCGATAGTGGAACCAGAAAGCGCGCCCATGTCGACTGTGGAGACAATAGACTCTTGAGGCGCTGGCTCGGAAGGCAGAACCGAATTTAAGGTCGGTGGGAACTCTTGAGAAGGTTTTGGGTTCGTTGTAAACTGCTGGAGGAGAGACGGCATGGGAGCCAAGGGTTCCTGAAGTAAGGCGCTGATACTCTGAGCGGATTTGGTGCGAGAAAATTCCTCGAGGGGTTCAGATTTTATTTTGTCGCGAGGCAAGTCCTCGAGGGGTTCCATCTTGATGTGAGAGAAATCCTCAATTGATTCAAGTTCACTTTTGATTTTTGGAATTGGTTCAACAAAGTCATTCGGCTCTTGTTTCGGAAAAACGATTGGTTCTTGTGTTACGAGAAACTCTTGGAGTTCTTGAGTCACGTAGTCTGGAGGATTATTCGGAAATACGGGTGTGCTTTTCGAGGCGATACTAGAACTTTTCGGAATGTCGGGAATCCTGTGTAACTCGACTCTGGGGAATTGAAGCATGTGCTTGGGAAAGTCTTGAATCTTAGAGAACTCTTGAGCATTTTTAAAAAAGTCTTGACAAGATTTTGATTCTTGAGAAGATTTTGCCAAGTCTTGAGTTTTAGGGAATTCCTGTGCGTCTGGGAAGTCTTGTCTTGGTAATCTGCTTTCGACGCCGTTGGTGAGAGGACCATGAGTAGCCCGATGAGCCAGTGCAGGCTCTGGTTCAAAGGGTTTCATGAGTTCGCTTATCTTAGTGTCGTGCATGAACGAAGCGCCTCTGTTTGGATTATCCGAGATTGGTTGAAGTAGCTCTGGTACATTGTTCGTTGACTTGAAGATGGAGGAAAGTGTGTCTTTGGAGGACACGGATTGATCAAATTCATCCACTACCCGGTGACGCTTATGAGAGGAATTGGCGACATCAGCAGGATGTCGCCTGTTTATATCCTGTTGCTGCAAATCAGGTGGGCTCGAAAAAGGTGATATGAGAGCTGCGGACATCTCGAGAGGAGATTGCTTAGGAACTTTAGCCGAAGGTGGTGTCTTTTGCCGGGACTTAGACCGCTGGTGAGACTCTCGAGGTGTCTGAAAAAGAAGGATTTTTTAGTTCTTTTTTCTTCAACTTATATAGAATTAGCAACATAAATTTCTAAATTTGAGATATACGCAAAAACTCACCTCTCGCTGTGTCTTTTCCGGGCTGAAAAGCGACTTCGGTTTCACCGGAATCGCATTTTGTTGCTGAACCAGTCCCCTATCCTCCTCATGTCTTGGCCTCTTCTCCACTTTGATATCCTCGTTGCTAACAGGAATCGCAGAGTGTGAACTTCCATTCTTGATGGACTCTTTTACAAACTGTTGCATCCCATGACTCGAGTGCTGATGCGACATAGGCTTAGGCAAGGACTTTTGCTGGACCTGCGGCGAGGCCGGAATCGACAAACTTTGTCCGGAATTCCCCTGCAGCTTGTCCGACTGGTTATGTTTGGAATGATGCGATTGTTTCAATAAATGAGCGATATAATCCTCCCTCTGAACCTCTGGTTTAGGTTTCGGAGGTGGCAACGGCTTCTCGATAAGCTTTCTTACTTCCTCACTCCTCTGCTCCAGAGAATCAGGTTTCCTTTGACGATCAACTCGAGACATATCACGATATTCCGGATAGGGTTTTTGCTTCTCTTCTCTGTGTCTTGGGTCGTGCCTTTTATCATGTGAGTTCATTCTATGCATACTGTGGTTATTGTTGCTCAACTTGTCTTGAACATTGGCATGAGCAGCCGACTCTTGAGGCAATCCAGAGTCTAGTCTCGCAGAAGGATCGGGTTGAGAAGCGTCCGTCGCATCTTTTTGCAAACTATGATGAGGATACATTGAGGATCCACTTGTTCCACTAGAGTTAAAATCTCGAGGGCCTCGTTGCCTGTTTGGGTCACGACTTGGATCTCGATTCGGATCGCGATTCGGATCACGATTCGGGTCCCTGGGTTGACTGCTCGAATGTCTCTGAGGAATCGACTGACTGATTTTCATATCTGGCCTGTGGTGGTGATTATGGTGAAGTGCGGATTTCTGATTAGAGTTTGGAGGTTGCTTGTTTAGAATGGGTCCAGGAACAGGTTTATGTTGGTGTGAATGATGCTTGTTGAGATCGGGAATGCTGCTTGATCCGCTCGATGACCCAGCTGCATTTTGTTTTTCTCGATCGAGTCGCTCCCGTTCCTTTTTTTCCCGATAGTCACGAACATCCATTGAGGATCGACCAGGCATGGAGGGTTTCTTTTCCTCGTGTTTTACTGGGTGCTCGTGTTTTATTGTGTGGTGAGGACGATTAGACTGGAAAGTTGGACCTCCGTCAGTTGCTGGTGATTGTATCTTGCGTGGTTCGGTGTCCTGGAAAGTAAAGAGAAATGTTCAATGTAGAGATAATTCAAACACTCCTTTTCCGGACATTGGAACAATTTATTCTTATCAATTGTGTGAAAAATGTTTCGAAAGACCAACAGTTTATTGCAGGTTACAGGAAAAATTAGTCGAATTTTCAAACATTGATGAAGTAACTTACGAAAGGTGAGTTTGAAATGGGGTGACCCATGTTCGGACTTTGGTGATCGTTCATGCTCTTGATCTTCTTTTTAAGCCTCGAGGGACACTTGTCGAATACGTGGAGAAATTCTGCAGTTAATTTTTGTAAGATTTCCATCGTCACGGTTTTGTCGATGTACCAGAACCAATGCTTTCCCTCATTACTTTGCGGAATCTGTAAAAAGTGAACATTATTCAATCTCGTGATTCTTCAATAAATTAATTTATATTGAGGAGCAAGAGTTAATTGATAGATTACCTCCCAGTTGGACCACTTGCAAGTAAGATGAATACAGAAACAGGCAACAACAGTAGGCCGGTATTGGAGGCACATTGTCGTCAAGTGTAAACTGAAACAAGGAATATCCTTCTTCGAAATGTCTTTTTCAAAATAAGAGAAATAGAATAAAAACAACTTGGAGAACAAAATAAAAGAAAGCTACATAATGAGGGGTTCACAGATTTAAGAGAACATATCGGTTCCAAGTGTTCGCCATGATTGTATAAACCACATGCCGAATAGAAATCAAAGCATTTGAAGGAAAAAAAAAGATGTCTAAAGAATGCTCTTATAAGATAAATAACAGGATCCCGATTGAATCTTCACGGGTCCAGTCCCGCTTTAGCGAATTTTGATCAAGGAGAGATGATATAACACGTAGGGATATCAAAGTAATAAAAGAAAAGAAGCACATTCGCACACTAGAACTCGCATTCATTCCCTACTACATAATTTGTATCGAGGTGCTAAATAGCATCCTGCATGTTGAATTCAAGGCAAAACGAAACAAATAAATTTACCATAACGTACAAAAAATGATCAGTCTTTTAAAATATTCTATTTACCTTCAGGTCCTCATCGTGAAATAAACTTCGTATCGCGTTGGCATTAATAACTTTTTTCCCTAATTAAACTGCTTATTGCTTTGGTTACGTTCTCTTTAGAACCAGATATTACCGCTATCATGCGAAACATTCGCCCAGTTTATTATAGTCGGTTACTTGTCGAGTTGTTAAATTTATGATACTCTTTCCTTCTTTCAATTTACAAGTTTAATTTTCGAATTAGAAAAATTGTACAAATTAAACGGGAAACAATTTATTTAGATATCTGTTCATAAATAGGGCGAATGTCAAGCTTGGAAAAATGTTCCAGCGGATTTCATCTGACCAGAAGGCTTAATTAATTATTAGGAAATAATTTGTAGCCACCTGTTGGATGCCATGAAGTACGAAGTCTGGGCCAAGTCCTTGTTCGCTGAAATAAAGATTGAAAATAGTCATTCTTGCCCTTTTTGAGTGAAATATAAATTACTGAATAATTATTAGCGTCCCACGAATGTTGATGTAATTTTCCCTCCTTTTTTCTTATTCTTGCTTTGATTATTTATGATGTAATCTTTTCAACCTCCCTAAAAATTCTTTAGTTGAGTAAAAAAAAAAAAAAACAAATCGACAAAAAAACTCACAACTGAAAGGTATTAAATCGGCAAAATAAAACATCAGTGGGGCGCTTTTTGGGAAAATATTCAAGAGATTCACCTTGATCAACTTCGACACCAAAAGACTCACCTTTTACTAGGTGACAACACCTAACAACGTGAGTATGAGGGTGGTCAATGGCAAGTTCGAAGCCCAGAGTCATTAGGAGAGCACTTTCATTTGACACCAGCTCATTAGCCTGCTCCAAATATTGCTGCAATGAGACATACCAGCAATTAAGCAGCAGGTGATTTTGAGTTTTTTTTTTTTCATTTCGTCTCAATTTGAAATAGCTTGACACTCACATCCGACTTCATGTCAAGAGTTGACCCTTCTCTGTGAAGACACACGTGTGCGCATCGGATGACATGTTCCAGTTTCCGCGGCTGCTCCTCTGTCTTTGCCGCCAGAAAGAGGGCCGCCGCCGCTATCTTGTTCCTGGGGAACTGTGTTAACGAGTGGAATACGTAAAATCGATGCATGTACACGATGGCTGTATTGATGCATAGTTGTGTACTAATAAAAACTTGTTGAGGAAAATATTAGTTACATCTTTCTAAATTGATTTCAATATATAGTTTAGTGAACTTGAGTTTATATTATCTTAAAATTTGTTTTAAAATTTAATCACTTGAGGGATTACAAGATGTTTTAGGAATATATGGTGAATGTTTGAAATATAAATAACAAATGCAGATATTCGAAAAAATATATTTTGTGTACAGATACTTTCAATCTCAAGAAAAATAAATCCTCTGAGATTGTAGATTCAACCAAACATTATAAATTACAGAACACAGCGAAACAATACCAATTAAAATAAAATAGATTTTTAATCAATACGGATAGAAATTAAATTTCTGCTGTACGTTCTCAAATTTTTATTAGCTATCCATTTGATCAAAATCAAAGCTTGTTCTAATTCTAGAGCCGAAAAATTATAGGCATCAAACAAAAAACAAAGATTTCTTTAGAATCTTCGTATCACAAAAAAAAAAAAAAAAAAAGATTCTCGTCATAATGAAGGATAGGCCCTTTCTAATAAAAAAAACTATTAAGAAAAAACTTGTTGTACGGATTCAAAAATAAATGCGAAATATGTACACGCGTGTTTGATCGGTTCACTCACTATCCTTCCGCTAGTCCCCTTGGACTCGACGACCAAGATTCAAGCAACCGACTAAACGGAGGGATATTTATAGGTTGCAGTATGCATGAAAATTTAACTTTAGAGAAGATCGAGTATGAAATAAGTTTTGTTCTTTTTATTTTTAATTTCTACAACACATATTCCAAAGAATTTATTCCATTCTCTAACAATGCTTTAAATTACTGTTTAAAAATTAACAATTCCAGGAAGTCAAGCAACAAAGCAATTTGAAATTACAGGTTTTCCCCGATCACATTTTTCGACCGTCGACTACTAGAACCGCCGCATCGTAGAATGGGATATAAAATATTTTTCGCAGAGTTGGGAGGCCTAGAGCAGCTTTTCAAAACATTATCGAATTTTCGTTTTATAAACCTATCATCTTATGGGGAATTGGACTGCGCCTCTTTTGTTTCCGTGGTTAAAAGTTTCAAATTGCTTTCTTTCTGAAATAATTGGGAAGCACAAGATTTTTGCACAACGCACAATTTCCGCCTTTCTTCAGCTCTAGCTCGCTCACGTATAAGACTATACTTTATTTGGAAAGCAATAAAAATTCATCTTCTTTGTTATGAAAAGAAGTTGTAATTTTTTCTGATAAGCGCACAGAGAACGTTTATATATTTTCAAACGCATAGTCAATCGACAAGAGTTTAGGCAATCAAAAACTTCAGGCAGATGAAATGTTCAGTACAACTTGTAGAAGTTTTCTGTCAAGTTCCAGTCCAATCGAACTAGCCGTTCATAAGAAACCAGGGTTTTATTGTTGTATGCGGAGCCGAGAGACCACCAGGTGCCTAAGGCTGTCACCCAGGTATAGAATAATACATTCTTAACATTGAATATTGCAATCAATTTGAATGAAAGCAGTAAACACTCATTCATTGGAATTATCATATAATATATAAAGGTGATTTTTTTAGGACGGTGATGGTTATCTCTTGCATTTGAACCACACTTTTATACGCAATACTGATCTTATATTTACAAAACATTGAAAACTAAGCTTTGCGTTTTATAAATACTTTCACTGTAAAATCAGTTAAAATAAATAAACTCCGTCAGACATACTACACGCGATGTTTTGTTTCATATTAATATTTTCTCGAATATTGAAGAACAATTTATCTCTGTAAATTAAATATTTCACAATGGCAAATACATTCTTTTTATAAATAAACTTTTTCTGTTTTCTTTTTAATTAATTTAAATATTGAACCATCGTACTCCATGAACGGCTAGTCCAATAAAGTAAAACTTGACAAAAAACTTCTACAGGTTGTACTAAACATTTCATCAGCTTAAAGTTTTTGATTGCTCAAACTGACGTTGATAGACTTTGCGTTTGAACATGTATAAACATTCTTTGTGCACTTACCAGAAAAGTAACAAATTCTTTTCATCTCAAAGAAGATGAACAATGGTTTCCCTACCAGCTTAAATGTGGTCTTATACATAAATCATTGAAGTTTTGAGTGAAAGCTCTGAATATTTAGAGTGAGTTTCACTCACTCGTAAAACGAGTGATAGACGAAAGTTCGTTTTGTTTTTAGAAACGAAAGTTTTTACGCTGGACAAAAATCTTGTTTTTTACAACTATTTCAAAAACAAAGCAGGGTACAACCTTCTATCACGGGGATACAAGATACGCAATCAAAGCAACCCGCAGAATCTGCATTGAAAATAGTTCTCGGCTAGGCTGTCTGAAACTTTGCTTCCTGGTAGTTCTCGATGTGTAGATTGAAAGTCTCGAGGAGCAGTAGGTCCAAAATCCGAGGTTTCGAGATATAGCCGTTCTAAGTCAGAAATATTTTCGAATTTTTTATTTTCTGAGGGTGAACTACCCTCACACATGACCTATTATCCAGACCTGTGAAGACAGGTTTTATTCTCAGTATTTGCAGATTACAAAACGCCAAACATTAAATTTTGTCATGCTTTCGGCATGACCCCTAAAAGCCATCAATATTATATGCACACCTATGATATTAAAAACGACAAGTTTGATTTTCACTATTTGGAATATAAAGAACATTGAAAATCTAATTTTTTTATGCCCCGTAATAAAGGTTGGGTAAGACAGTTTGTCAACACCCCTTTGATCCACCCCTATGATATGCACATGTACTATATGAAAATCAAGCTTGTCATTTTTAGCATTCTAAATGCGAAAATAAAAAAGGTGGCATCTTTTGAAGAGAGAAAAAACTACAAAAAATTCTTTCATTTCGTTCATATTAACGATCGTAACTGCAACTACATTGCGAAACCATAAACAGCTAATAACTTCGAACGGCTATATCTCGAAAATTCTAATTTTATGGACATAATTCTCCAGGTGAATTTTAATCTACACATCGAGAACTAACAGGAAGTGAAGTTTCAGACAATTCAGCCGATATCCATTTCACATATACCGTTCTACGATACGTCGGTTTAATTTTAATGTCTTTTTGTAATTTTTCCGAAAACAAAGCTTGTCCTCAACATCAATCGGAACTACATTGCCCATCACGAGGACGATATAGCCTGTTTATCAACGATTGCTTAAGCACTTTAAATGTTTATCGTATGACAGCTATTTTTTTCTCTTGAATAGGTTGAAAGCTATCGGAGTTTTCTATAAGATAAGCCAGGATGGAGTCTGATGAAGATTTGCAAGATTTCGAAGATCCCAAGACTCAATGACTCAAAAACGATTGAGAATCAGTTTTTGATTCTTGCCTGTGATATCGCAAATCTTAAAAAACTCCGAAAATATTGAAAAGATCATTGAGACATCCTTGAGTAACATATTTGAAGTTGGAATAAGAATTTTAGAAAATATCATTTCTTGGGCTAAAAATAATATTTTTGTCAAATGTATTGATCAATGTATCAATATAATATTTTGATAATTGACAAAATGCCTTCATTCTAGTACATTTCATGGAAAATTATGATAGCTTCCAAGGTATTTAAGAAAAAAATGAAGTTACATAAAATTACATCAAAAGAACTTACTTAATCGTTGAAGAACTTTGATGGCCTCATGCAGGGTATTTCCCCGTCGTCCGCAATACATCTCGAATTTTTCATCTTCAATTTCGTAAAACGAGACTCATTTCAAGCTCACAAGCGAAAAAGAATTGTATTGATAAAAGTAGTACTTCTTATTGCGCAAGATGAATCTGCTTAAAATTTGATACAAAAAAATTGACATGTTCAGGTTTAAATTAAACTAAAATTAATTTACCTGAATTTCACAGAGTAATAACAATTAGTTGTATTAATAGTTTTCACAAGAATAACTAAGAGTAAAACTTTGTCTTTCAACAATAATAAATAATAATTCCACAAAGTTATTCTCCTGCACAAAACAGGCATCATGGTAAAGCTACATTCTCATTTCTCTGCTCGATTTAACTTTGTATCAAACTTATATTCAGAAAACAAAAGTTGTACTTAAAAAAAATGAAAACATTAAAAAACGAAGATGAAGAACAGCTTTTCTGAAGAGAAACATAACCTTAGATTTATATACACAAACAAAAAGCAACTTTTGAACCTCCAACAGGGGTTTCGCCTCTTACGATGTATTTTAAATACGATAATATCAATAAAAACAATCATTTCATCAACAAGGAAAAAACAAGATAAAAATCAAATTAAATTTTGAAAGATTTAAATTGATTTCATTAAAAAAATAATTCAAACTCGTTAAGATGAATAAAGGATTAATCTAAAAACTGACTACTTTTGCGTGGTAAGACTAGAAAACAGAAAGAACAATTTCGTATAAAAAATGTAGTTTATTACTTTTTTGAAATTCAGATTACAATGAATACTGAAGATGATAAATTTGATCATTGAAGATCCCCTTTTTGAAAGTCTCACTAAACACAAATTATCGCTCAGATACCCAAAACATTACATATAAATACAAATGTTGAAAGGATCCCTGCCGTCGTACAAATTTTGTTTATAAACAATCAACCATCAATTATTGATAAAGTATCAATGTATCATCCTGAAACACATAAATGGAAATAAACTGGATTCTGAAACTGCACGAATTGTAAGGAAGTGTTAAAAACTTTATACAGCGAAGCTCGGACGTCTAGTAGATTTTTCTGGAACCTGCATAAATAATTTTTAAGAAAAGAACAATTATTTTGAGGCTCTTCCAAGAACATTACAAAAACCAAACCGCAATGAACTCGGAATGTTCTAAAAATGGGTTTGTAATGTCTTATTCAACAATTCTTGTTTATGTATCAAGTATATTATGTTTACATAAATATTTTGGATAATTAAAAGTAATAAAATGTTGATTTTGAAGGTTCGAAGCATCTTTAAGTAGCAAGAGTGGTTATCGAATTAGTTGAAAAAATTTAAAGGATGGGCCTAAACTATACTGTAAAATTTCTAGTTGGAAATTACCTTCGTTATTGTGAACGGTTTCAAGAACAGAGAAAGTGCAGAAAAATATCAAGAATTTGAGCCCATCTCTCACTTTTGGATGCGAGAATTGCAGATAGGAAAATCCTCATAGTAAATATGCACAGTCAGCGAAAAAGGAAAATCCCGGAATTGTAGCACCCGGGAAAATGAATGAAGCTGAAGAATCAAGTTTAAATAAGATTGCAAATTTCTTGAAAAATAATGAATTTATGATTTGAATAACAATCTTTTCAGGATCGAAAATAAATATTCATGAAATTATGGAAAATATTTGTTGGTAGTCAAACTCGTCCTACATGTGAGCGGGTTGGGTAAATCTCAAGTTAAGGATTTGCACTCAATAACATAAGATGGAACACGTATAATAAGGCACAATAAAAAAATATTTAAAAATAACCTACAAATTTATCATTTTCAACGTCATTGAATATACGTTCGAAAAATGTAAATGATAAAACAATTTAAACATAGGGAATTAAAACCTCTCAAAACAAAAGAACTGAAGAAATTTTTACAAATCAATTCAAAAATTATATTTCTTACAGGTTAATCCTTAAAAAAAGCACAAGCAGTCTTCGAAAAGGGTCAAATCGCTTCAAAGCAAATAACGGTACTCGGATATGGGAAAAATCAGGGCTAACTGATATAAAAAGATAAGAATATCTTGAGCTACAACTTCTGTTTACAAAATCTCGTGACCTCCCCTCCCCCCTGACAGTTCAAAGTTTTTTCTTAAAACCTTCAGAATTTCCTAATTCTTTCTAGAAAACGAGAACTAACACCAACTAGCACACCCAAGCCCTCAAAAAATAGGAAATGAAGCAATTAATCACTACTCGGTCCCATTAAAATCCGACCAGATTTCGAAAATCCAGATGAGGAATTTGCACCAATCTGAAAAATACAACCCAGCATCCCAATAAAAATGCACGAAAAGTATCATGAACAAGAAAACTAATAATTGATGTATGAAAATTGCGTAAGCGACGGCAAGCGAGCTCGGTTGGCAGGACTGTTGTTCAATACTTGACTTTTTTCCTACGAAAAAATTTTTTTCTCCCTAAATTTCTGAAAAAGGCAATCCTCCACGAGAAACGGGCACGAGAGTCGTAAAGAAAGTTGAGAATTTGGGAAAACCAATGCAGGCAGCCCACGTTTCTCCAATATGGAGTTCCACGACGCGTGACCTCCGTGAAATCGTTTCTCGTGTTTACAGTCACTTGGGACATTTTGAGACGATCCTAATATACCAGGATGTCCTAGAGGAAAAGCTAATCAAAAATCGAGAACATACCTGTACAAAAACTTGGCGAAAATCTAAGAAGAGTGTCTCTTTCGATGGGAACACGAGCGGGGAAGGGGGATAAGTAGAGTTTCAGAATCACGCGTTAAAAGGATACACAGAGAGCCGTTGTCCCATATCCTGGATGAGATTTGCGGCCTGCTGCCTATAACTCAGTTCTTTATCGGCGTCGATACCGCATCTTCGGCTCGGCGACATCGCTAGTTGTTCCTTTGTGAAATACCATTTTGCGTCAGCCGCCATTTATATGTACACACTCCAAAAACTGCACTTTAGTGTGCGACGCCGTACTGAAAGACGGAACGATTTCACTGACCGGAAGTTTAAAAGTGTACTTTTCCAAAAACATTGATCCGACTTTTACTAGAGTAGTCGAGCGCGAAATTCAAACGAATAGTAAATGTGATCAAAAAGTAATTGTGAAACCTAGTAAAATGGTGGAATTTAGGAGTCGAGGAATTAAAATGAGAATGCAATTTTCGATCAAGATTTGGTGGATTGTTTCATTATTTTTAGCAGAAAGAAGACTTTTTAAGAATATTTAATCATGATTTTGAATTTTGTAGAAAGAGTATAGGTGTTGTATTGTTACTACAGCGCGAAATTTCAAATCTTATGAGCATTTTAAATATTCTTTACAAAGTTTTTCACAGATTCAATAAATGTCGTACGAAATTGAAAACATTGGTTAATGATATTCCAAATATTTCAAAAGATTTTCATTTCAAATTTTGTCAAAATTGGATTGTAAGACTTTTGAGAATGTTTTTTTTTTCTAAACAGCATGTTTAACATTTAGAGAAATCATACAATGATGTGGATTTTTTATTTCATGGAAAAAAGAAAAGTTTTAATAAATAATGATTTCGAAAAAGACCAATACTCAATGGTTGAACAATTTATTTCCACGTCAAAAATGCAATTGAATTTCAACTTCTAAACTTTTCAGTTAGAAATTTTTTCAAATATTACGGTTTTTGAATCAAATAAGGCTTTCATATTCTGTAGTTTTCAATCATTGGATAATCGAGAGAGTAATCTCTTGAAAAAATTAGGAACATTGTTAAAATGTGGACATTATACATTTATATTTAATGGAAAGCTGAATTTAAGGTTTCGAAATTGACATATTCGAAGCTAACTGAGACCGAGAAACATTATTTTATCATTTTATTAATACTAAAATCGCAAGCTTTAAGAAATTAATTTATTGAGGAATGTGAACTTAAATGGTTTCAAATTGAATTTCTTGTAAATTTTTTCTTTTGAAAGTGCGGATTAGGCGGATCGAATTGTAGGCATGAATTTTTCAATGTTAAAGGTTTCTATTCAAGAAGTTAACCACAGCAATAAAGAAAAGGTATTAGTGGTAACATAGCCAAAATTCTCAAAAATATGGATTATAAGATATTCTGAATATAATAGGGGAACATGGGTAAAAGAGGAACTGTGATCCCTGGATTAATTAAGAGAACTTTCCGCTCGTTTTTGAAAATAAATTCAAAATATGTACGCGCCCCTTCAACCGGTTCGCTTTGTGTGTGCGTCACTGCTGAACACGACGAATCTTGCAACGCCCCACGACCTTACCGAAATTCGAGAAACAGACTACATACATGAAGGGAGATTTGTTGTGTCTGTCCTTGTCTTGACGCGAACGTTGGGTAGAGCACTGTCGCTGTCTCACACAGCCATTTGCGCCGAAAACATGCTTCACTCTACGCCCTTTACGGCTTCAACTCAAGACGCGTTTGTGACGTCATCCACTATCCAGTGTTTTATACAGATCAGTGGGACAATGTGCGCCCTTTTGTAATGTTCTCTAATGTTCCAGCAATATCCCAGTGAAACGTTCTAGTAACGTCCAACTGGAATTTTTATTGTTATTATTAACAAAAATTGTTGAAATAACTATAACATTAGGTACGGAAAGTTCCAGGCACGTTCAAGCGGAACATTACAAAAGGGTGGACATTGCTTTCCAGGAACGTTGCGCTAGAACGTTTCGAATGTACCCGCGGCCCGCGGAGCGTTCCGTGCTAGAAGGGTTATTATGAGGATGCACTTCATGTGTATTTCTTCTATTCCCTTTTGGAAAGGGAATTTAATTCCCATAATCCCATCGATTTTTCTTCTAAATTGAAACCAACTCCCAAATAAATCATAGAATGAAAATTAAAGGAGCTCTGTGCAAACTCCGAAAAAAAAGTTTTCGGAGCAACTCCAAAATCGCCTCTCAATTTATTCTTTTGAGATAGAATTTGAGTGATTTAGATCTTTGAGAGATAATGGGTATTTCGAAGGTATCAAAAGGAGAAGACTTTTCAAAATTTCCAAAAGACTTGAAAGTCTTATGGAATCAGCAGTACGGAGATTAAAAGACATAGTCGTGGGGGGTTCTCCGGTAAAACAGGAGCATTTTCATCTGCTATTTGACACGTTAAATTTAACATGCCAAAAATATGACCTGGACCAAGCTCAACATACTAAATACGCCTTGGATGCGCCTGCTTTCAATAATGTATTATTGTTTTTTTTTTACCTTAATTTTTTGATTGAAATATTCTCATCCATCTATCTTGGACCTTGCCTTACCTTAGACCCACGAGGCAGAAATACACTGCTACCTCAATCTCATTCCCCCCGACCTCGCACCTTCCTGGAAATGCACTCGTATGGAAGTTCAAATCATCTTGAAGTTAAAAGAATGTTTCTATATTTATATGGAAAAAATAAATTATTACATAATTTTGTATTATCGTTTCAAAAGATCATTCTTTCGTTAATCAACCCATGGATGCTTCATAGCTTCAAAAATTTTTTGGGAAATAAATATTGACTGAAAACACGAAGTAACAAGATCCACAGTTATATTACAAAGGTATTTTTATTTTCTGTATTCAACACGAAGGGCATTTTTTCATCTCAAACAAAATTCACAAGAGATGGCCAACGGTTCATTAACAAATATTCTAACGCAGACGTAGATATTAAAATAGATCAACCATATCAAAATGACACGTTATACGCATAATAATCTTATGACTATGTGTTTTCCTTTGGTTATGCAGAGAAAATTATGAAATTAAAAATTGTAAACACTACAATTCCATAATTCAGAATTCTCCGTCTTTTATAAGAACCTATGCCAAAATAAGAGTTCAAAAAGAATGCTGCGCATCAAGAAGAGCGTACAATTCAAACGCATCAAAACAAATTATAAGGAATTATTTGAATTAATTTAATGAGAAAAAAAAATGAATGAAATGAAAAATTTGGAATAAAATTATTATCTCAAAGCTGCAAAATTTCAGTGGGGACATAAAGGGAATAAATATTGTAAGGACTATAATAACCGATAAGAAATTTTAGAAATGCACAATTTTTGTATGCAATTATTATCATTTTGACTTACACAAGTAAGACATCTAGACGAGAATTTTGAATTTTGTCAAACGTTAAAACAATTTTAAACTACTCCTATATCAAAATCATAACGTCGACATGATTTTTTTGGGTTTCGTGGTATAAAATACTGTTCGATACGGGCGTGACCGGTGATTATTTAGCTCATGAGACTTTTTTCACTCGCTTCGCTCGTGCAAAAAACGTCTAATTCGCTAAATAATCACCTCTAACACACGTATCGAAATGTACTGTGTCGTTACTTGAAAAAAAGCACTGCTCGCAAAATGCTAAGTCTTTGTAGTTCAGGAAGAATGGCAAATTGAAAGATTGCAGCACTTTATTGATTGGGATAAAATCAGCTTTCCTATACTTCCAAGTTTCGAATAATTTGTGCGTATATTTAAAAAGGCTCGTCATCCAACTAGGTTAAATATAAAATCAAAGGTAATAAATCATTGCGGTTTCCAGAAAAACACACATGTATCACTAGTAGGAAAAATAGCACATTTACTTAAATATCATAAGTTTATCTCGACGGCTTCTCGATACAAATTCTGTCATCAAGCACATTCAAAAGCTCACCAGCATATACTTTGCGCAAATTTTTTTTTAATTTGGTACTACAAAACAGTTTTCAATCTGTAAAAACTCTGTTGAGCATTCGAAAAAATCAAAACCAAGTTCTGCACTCTTAACTAATTTTAACGTAGAATGTTCTTGAGATTCGTAATTTGGTGGACTCTTGAGGGCGAAAAACAAATCATGAACAGAGGAAATAAAAACACAAAAATCTTGCAACATTAATCAAAAACTAAATGGCTTATAGTCATGTCCAAAATATAATATTCCCGAGATGCGTGTCATAGAAAACAGTATTTCTTATTATAGCTTTAAGGCTTTTGATTATTCGATATTCGGAATACTGTAAAGTCGAATATTCCAAATATTTCCTCTCTACAATCTCGCTACCAAAGTACAAAATCGCTTTTAGCCTCGATATTTTCATCAGTCGAATATTTCAAATACTTATAGCTCTTTCCGCGAGCTACCATAAACTATCATCTACCTTTAAAAAAATACATTGTCAGTATTTACAAAGAAGAAGAAAAACTAAGCGTCTGAATAAACTTTCGAATAATAACTTTCAATATAGTTAAATAGCTTATCTAAACAGGTTGAAAGTACGACAGGTATTAAATTCAACAAAAAAAAAAAAGGAATTCTCAATTATCTTAATAATTGATTATTAGAACGAAATAATACTTTAATTTGCAGAATGAGCCGATTGGCTTCTTTTTTGTTCATCTTGTTTCTTTTTCCGTACCTTTTATCTCCTTACTCTCTTTGGGTATTCTTTCCAACTCACTTCTCAAACGCTTCCGCTGGAATGTGTCCTTCTTTGAAAAATGTCTGGAAGGCAGCAACGGCCTTATCGTAAATCCATTCAACTTCATTCAAGCACTTGAGACTCCATGCCATATTCATATTCGTCTCTTGACTCAGAGCTCTGGTCATTTTTTGCTTGAGGTCTTCAGGCAAGGAAGGAGATGTGGAAACTTGTGCTGTGGTATGTTTTTCCATAGCTAGCTTATGCTGAAGTTGTGTTGGACTGCTGATATGCAGTTGCTCGTTGAGAATACTGTAGCCCATTCTTTCGGGAACAATTGCAAAAACTCTGTTGAAGTAGCGAAAAGGAGTTTCTGTATTCTTAATTTCTTCTAAGAGACCAGTCACTGTTACGAGCATCATCGTTTCCTAAAAAATATATAAAATTTTCATCAACTTGCGATTATTGCAGATACCTTGTTCGATATTTGTATGCTTTGTTTAATTTACTAACCGTGCAGAAGGAGAGATCCATCGTAAAAGAATCAAAGTCGTGCCTCGTTGAAGGAATTTCAGAAATTGCTGAAAGAACTGATAATCTTCCACTTTTCAACAATTTTCTCCGCCTGTTTGGGTCGTTCAATCGAAGCAGATTTCTGCTCTGTCCAAGAAGATCGCTTGGTCTAAAAGTTGATGCATTTTTTCAGCACATTTGCAACACAGAATTAATATTTGGAAAAAAAATTCTAGTAAATTTATAATTAAAATCAGAATCACCTAACAGACAGTGCTGGAGATACAGTAAGACTAAAGGAAGCTTTTTCGTGATACGCATTCAACAAATTCTGTCGTTTATCGCTGTCAAAGATTGAAAAGTATTGCTGGAGGAATTGACCAGCAATGTCTTTTGCTTCCTGATTGATAGTAAAACTTCTTTTAGAAGGCGGTATCACAAGTCCCTCCTCTACGACATCAAACGAAATGGGCGGTGGTAGTTCAAACGAATCCTAAAATAATTCATAAATAAATATTATAGTATATTATTCATTAATTATTATATTATACTGCGGGTTTTTTGAATTTCAAGACTCACCAGTCGTACAAGTTTTGGGAACCTTTGCCGCACCTCACTGTTGGCCGGGAGAAAAATACGGAATCTCGGATTAATTTGCATAAAAATTGGAAATAGAGTTAGTAGACTTTTTTAATGGAATGCAGTCGCGACCATTCGACGTGACTGTGGGGGAGGCTTCAAAAAATTGCTACATAAAACATTCGACTATTTTTTGTTCGACTTGATACGGATTTCATCAAATCTTTACGTTTTCAACGACTTGGAATATAATGCTTTTACATTGGTTACATAGTTCTACCCATCGCAAATTCTTTGTAAAAAGTAAAAAAATTCTTATCTTGAAAAAATGAAAACATTTGCTAATTCGCTTGAAAGCATTTCTTCCACGAGTCAAAATCTAGCAAAAAAAGGCCAAGAAACTTGATTAAGTTGTGTTCATCGAGACAGATAGAGCCGCAAGTTAATTATTTTCCTTTTTATACGAAATCAATAAGGTTTAGAAAACTCAATTCAATCGAGATGAACTTCGTGGCTTTTTGAAATTCGATTTTTTCCACCAGATGCCCCACTCAAATGCACACCATTGATGCAAGAAAATAAAGACAAGCAGAATCAAGGAATATGAATAATATAATAAAGGGATACATGAATTTACCTTACGTATTCACTTTGTCGCAAACTATATTTATAGCAAAAGGGATTTTCACTCAGTCCGAGTTCATCCAGTTTTAAATTCTTAATGGGATCAAGTTGGTTGATGTATTTCAACTAGAAATGAAAAACCTGATGAAATAATATGAATAAACAATCAAGTTCTTGCATACTTGTAAATATTTTTGTCCCTATTTCAATTGAAAAGGGCACTTAAATTGAAATGTAATTCCTTGAGGAGTTTTTAAAAAAATAAGCTTGAATATTTTTCTCAACGTTTAGGAAGCATACATGTCGAATTTTCGTGGCAAAATCTGATTGGCTGAGCTGATCGCTTTGAGTTTGAGTAGGAAACGAATGTGGGCGCTAAAGTAAACAGTAACCATAACATATTTTTTCGGTTATTATTTAAAACGTGTTTTAAAATTACAAAGGAGGTCCTAGAAGTTGTTAATTCAAAGCTTGCTAACAACCTTATGAACCGTTATTCTGATTTGTTGAGCAGATTGCAGGTTCAAGGTCACAGAACTATTTGAATGCAGATTTCCGTACTTTTATAAATGCCTGCAGTATTTGAAAAAATATTATTTTAAATTCATGCGACAATCCTACTTGTAGAAACGTTTTCGAAAAGCAGGTTAAGCTAATGACAGAATAATTGCAAGTACAATTCTGAAAAATGAAATTCTTACTTTATTGTCGCCAATACGGAGAATTTTGAGATTCTGAAATCTTGTTTTTAATAATGTGCCAAGCCGATCAATTGACTGAAATTTGTTTCCTTCGAGATTCAAAGCATGTAGATTCGGAATGTGTTCAGCAGCAATGTCCAAGACTGCAGTCAGCATAAGAGGTTGAAATAAGGCACAAAAATAGTCATTTGCCAGATCTGTAAGAGCGCACAATTTTTATTGAAAATTCATGAGTCCAAATGAATAGTTTCCAAAATTGATATAAACCTGGATCCCGATGAAATCTCGAGAGATCCAAAGCATTTGTTTCTTGGCAGTATCTTTTTGTCATTGCCTTTGCAAGTCGCTCTTTGAGTACATTGTCAACGTTACACTGTGGATAACCTGGATGCACGTAGACGTGTAACCTGAAAGAATCATTCAGTTTGATCTTGTCATCACAGAGCAGCAACTTTTTTGCTGTATCAACATCATCTACATAAAAGGACGATGACTTTTCTTGCAGCGTATACTGAAAAATAATCAGGCTACAGTCAAAGAATTGAAATAAACTTGATTAGGAAAAAACATTAAATAGAAAGGTTTACCAGGATCGGTACAAAATTGTCGGGTGCAATGTGCTTCAAAATACTGGTGATGATTAGGTCTTGTTCAAACTTTTGTCCCCATGGAATCTAAAGAAATCGTGGATGTGAGGAAATTGTTCCTGGTTTATAATTTCATCAAGGACTAAGGAGAAAACTTACAATAACTTTGTACCAGTTAGCATCAGCGAGAACTACTTGGGTCAATTTATCTCGTAAATCATGCCTTGGATATGATCCATACGGCCCGAGTCTGGTGTAAATTCTTCTTCCTCCTCCTCTCAGGACAACCCGTCTGGTATCGTAGCCATTGCTCTTGCTATTATTCAAGGTTATACTCGACTCATCTTTGAAACATTTATGCTCAGAAATATCTCGGTTGCGGCTCATGTTTGATTTTAAAAATATACGCGGCCTGGTACCTGACAAGAGTCCATCGCCTTCCATTCGCACCACTCGTTCTTCACAATCTGCACAAAAATTAAAAGTAATTACTTTTAATTATGATTTTAAAAAATCAGTTATGAATATAAAATTAAAACTATAAACTTGATTACCAGTTGATAATAAATTGTTGCATAAATTAATATAATTGAATCATATAAATTTATTGAATAATGATAATTCGAAAAGGAAAAAACCTTTATTATTATTCCGACTTCATTCAGACTAAAAAGAATCATTTAAATATGTTGCTATAACGTTTCCTAGTCAAACCGACTCCCTCATCAGATAGCCTTAAGGGGCTGTCCATAAATTACGTAACGCTATATAAGATAGACTGACTACAAAAGTTTTGTTATGGTAGCGTTACGGAGTGACAGAGAGGAATTTTAAAAATGTGACGTAACGTTTTTCAAAAATAAAATTGAGAAATTTACAACATTACTAAGCAAATGAGTATTTTATTTCTGCTCAACTAGGCAGAAGCTCATTCTCCGCCGTTACCTGATACCTATTCATTCATTTATAATTTTATAAATAATATCATATTACATTATATGACATTTTTCTCATAGAAAACAGAAAAGCGAATCTGCAGACGTTGCAGCTTGTTTATCATTTATCTGCTGCTACTGGCTTCCATCGGATTCGAGTTTGGATTCGACTCGCGGCTGCGGTTTCGCGATGTTTTGTGTCCTTCACAGGTTCCCTCTAGATATATATTTCTGGACCAATTTTCTACTTTTTTTAACAGGCATTACGTTACGTTACAGACATGAAAGAGTAACATTATTACGGTAGCGTTATGAACAGACAGACAAGTCACGAAATTTTGAGATTTCAGCGTTACGTAATTTATGGGCATTCCCTAAAGTAGCGTGAAATTAAGGCTATCTGATGAGGGAGTCGGTTTGACTCGGAAACGTCATAGCAACGTATTTAAATGATATTTTTTAGTCTGGATGAAGTCGGAATAATAAAAAAGGTTTTTTACCTTTTCGAATTACTATCTTTAATTCCTGGACGTAAAATCTGAGAAAAACTCTACATCCCAAAAAATTCTCACCATATATTGATAAATGATACAAAATATCTTATCAAGGCGTTAAATTTCCCCTAAATTTAAGGATAATGAATGAAAGTCGTAAAATTATCTGATTACAATCACACTGTTGGGATTTTCCGACAGAAAATTGTTCTCGGAACTATCCAACCGTTTCGCTATAATTTCCGAGATATTTATCGGATTGTTTGCAAACATTTAGGATAAAACATCAGATATCAAGCAGAAATATTGTCAATTTCATTTGCGATTGACTTTAAAGTTATATTCACGAAGTTTTTGGTGCAAATCAGTCAAAATAGAGGCGGATGGCCCCCAATGCAAACCTCGGAAAGAATATAAAAATAAATCGCAGACACAAATCTATCTGAAATTTTTACCAGGAAAAGGTTATTGGATTTCGATTAAATATCTAAACGATTAAACATATTTTTTCTTCTTTAAAAAATATTATGCAGGCAAACAAGAAAATCTTCAACAGGTGAAAAGGTTAGGAAATGTGTGTACACTACAAATGAATATTTTCAGGAACCATTGAGAGGAAACGGCATGTAATAGAGCTGGATCTTGTAAAATCTAGGAAGCGATCTATATTTACCAAGAAAAGAGCCAATTTCACTATCTTCGAGGTCATCGGAGCCATCAGAGAATTCAGAAACTTTACCGCCTCTTCCGCCTCGGACAAATCCATTATATTTTGACATTTTTCTTGACAAACACAACCTGCAAACAGTTCATTAAACCCATCAGACAACCGGCATTTTATCATAAAAATAACTTTTGCTGCCACTGTTCGAAAGGAAAACAAAGCACATGTGAATAGTGAATGTAAAATTATGTACAT